>CAXHWN010001991.1:1393734-1488734 GCA_964020975.1 Hermodice carunculata | reverse complement strand
CAGCCAGAAGCTGTTCACTGTCAGCTCACTGACAGTCGGAAATTACCGGCTCAATCAATTGTAATATGTTTGCTTACCCTGCTGACTATCATTAAAGTATCGTTTCTCAAAAATAATACAATACCTGCGATAAAATGCTAAAAAGTACACGGACAATAGAATCTCATGCCTGACTGTCCTGTGTTAGAATGACTGATTTCTCTTATTTGGGTGAGTGGTGTTTATTTAGGCCCAAGTCTATGTCAGTCGAGTGACTTCATTGTAAGTCGTTGTAAGGCGGGTCATCAGCGGGTGTTGCAGATGATGGGGTTGACTTAACAGCCCATTGTGTAACTTCGGAGGAAAGCACAGAAGGTGAAATGGGAGCATCTGATAACCTGCCTATATAATTGCAATTACGTGGGTCTCCATCCATAGGCATATTTATCTGATTTGACTGAAAAAAAAATAGGAAAACTTAATGTAGTTACGAGTAACCTTAATGGGGTTTCAATTGATAATGTTTCCTTGTCATCCCTGACAAAGGATCGTTAAAGCAGTACTGCATTAGAAAGGGAAAAATAGATGTTTACTGCGACCATTACCCGCTAGTTTTGTTTTGTTGTACAAGACACGGCCTTTGTAGGTCTGTGGTAATGAGACATTTGTGTCATCTGGTATGTACCCTTAATGCGCCACTGAGAATGGGGCTGACATGGAGTGTGCAGACACATGGGGTGTAATGAGAGGAAGACGCTCTCCGTCGATATACGGCATGTGACTTGTATCTATACAAATGTAACTGAATCAACATTCAGTACTCACGCTCCAACGAATGTTGCATCTGAACTATCATCTATGTAGACTGGGCTGCAATGATGAAGGGGCAAACCTTGACGTACTCTAAAAGTACACTCAAAGTCTACCAAGGCAAGCTTCCCCCAGAAGTCAATACTTCAACATCGTCTCTCGTTCTTCAAATGTTTAAGGAATATCCAGGATATCAGTGCATTATAGGTTTACTTATATCCTATCAGACACGCAACTTGCATATTTTGCGAGGTATGATGAACAGTTATCCCTAAATTTCTACAAGTTGTCTTTGTTCCTGGTAAATAGCATGTCAGTGTGGAATCTGTACGATTATCTGTGACACAAGACTGCCCTGCCTTGATGTGACATGTAGTGGTAACAGGATACAGTGGTAGCAGGCAGGAATACCAGGTCATTGCAAAAACCTGTCAATGTCTCTCATCAAATTACGTGTGGGCAGGTTTTATCATGTATAAAATATGTATAGATTTTTTGCTGACTGAGTGTTTGATAATTTAATATTTTTTGTGGTTTCAATTTTGGATGCAACGTGATACACAATTAGCAAGTTGCACATAGTGAGTCCCATTCAGACTGGGTACTGGTACGTGAGGAGGGGGAATAAGATGAGCATGGCAAGTAGAATGAGCTTGGCAGTGAGCAGGATGAGCAAAGTGAGTAGGGTGAATATGATGAGTAGGATGAGCATGGGAAACATAGTGAGTAGGATGTGCATAGTGAGTATGGTGAGTAGGATGAGTAAAGTGACTATGGTGAGCAAAGTGAGTGTCAAGTAGGGTGAGCATGGTGAGTAGGATGAGTATGGTGAGTAGGATGAGTATGGTGAGTAGGATGAGTATGGTGAGTAGAGTGAGTATGGTGAGTAGGATGAGTATGGTGAGTAGAATGAGTATGGTGAGTAGAATGAGTATGGTGAGTAGAATGAGTATGGTGAACATAGTATGGTGAGTAGGGTGAGTGAGTATAGTGAGTAGGATGAGCATGGTGAGTAGGATGAGCATGGTGAGTAGGATGAGTATTGTGAGTAGAGTTAGTATGGTGAGCGTAGCATGGTGAGTAGGGTGAGTATGGTGAGTAGAGTATGGTGAGCGTAGCATGGTGAGTAGGGTGAGAAGGCTTATCCTTCATCTAATCAAGGCTTCCTGTTTATATTATTATAACAATATCAATATGGTGCAAACCTTCATTGATGCATGCCAAATCCATGCCTCTCAGTGAATATCACATGTCTAATCCAGTCCACTTTTAGAATATATAATTCATTGTGAGTGTAAGGTTAACAGCTTGAGATCTCTGCCCTAGTCGACAGGGACCTGGAAGAAGCGGGTCAATATTTGGAAGCCATGAGTCAATATCAATTCAGACATCATTCAGGTTTGTGTTCATCACTGTAGTAAGATCAGACAGTTGCTGATCAAGGCTTCATACCATTTCATTTCCCAAAACACTTCCTACAGTGTTCCCTTGTCTGCCATCTTGGGGTCTTCTTCAGCCAGGTATGATAGAGGTAGTACAGGACAAGGTGGGAGCAGGAAGTCTGGCAGATGTTTTCAGTACCAGGAACCAGATTGTTTTACATCTGTTTGGTACCCAATCTATCTGTAATCACAAGCCAGCTGTAATGTGAATCATTTCCAATGTCTGACAGGCGTTCTATTTGGACTGCTTGATTGCCACTGTACATTTGTTTTAAATTACTCTCAGTTAATCAATAGAAAGCCTTCCATTGAAACTGAAATGCATATTTTGAAAAGTACTTGATAAATAAATACATACAGTGTACATGGTGTGTACATGGAGGAAACTGCTGTTAATGTCTGGTATTTGTGAGCCGTATGATGTGCCTTCCATTGGTTTGTCTGAAAGAACTACGAGGCAAATGTCTTCATGTAGAAATCTGGGCTTTCTCTGATGTGACAAAGTCTCTTGAAAACTTTCACTAGGTGCAAGCCAAAACTTGATGATGTACATAGCTTTGGCCACCTAGCCAGCCAGCCAGCCCAGAATAGTCATCCCAGCCATTTGCTGTTCATGATATAAATCCTGCGGTTAATTCATCCATCCCTACTTGAACAAGAGTAAATATTGTTTCTATATTATAGTGAAAGATATTGCAATAATCTTGTCACATCCTAGATATTTGGTGACCGTCAAAGAATGTTTCAGTCTTCACCACTTTGGTACCACTGTGGCTCATGCATGGACACACACCCTCAACAAGCTCCCATAAGTGGTCTGTGAAGAAAGGTGGTCTCATATGACAGGTAAAATGACCAACAGGACACCTGGTGCTCACGAAGTCAGTGTCACAGGAATTTCTTTATTTTAATGAGCTGTGGTTCTGGTTTAGCTCACATGACAGCTGGTAAGGTATAAAAGGGTTGGAGCACATATCTTAACTGGACATAGAGACCACGCTATCATCATAACTGGTCATTGAGACCACCCTATCCTCTTAGCTGGTCAGTTAGACCACCCTATCCTCTTAACTGGTCATTTAGACCACCCTATCCTCTTAACTGGTCATTTAGACCACCCTATCCTCTTAACTGGTCAGTTAGACCACCCTATCCTCTTAACTGGTCAGTTAGACCACCCTATCCTCTTAACTGGTCAGTTAGACCATCCTATCCTCTTAACTGGTCATTTAGACCACCCTATCCTCTTAACTGGTCATTGAGACCACCCTATCCTCTTAACTGGTCATTTAGACCACCCTATCCTCTTAACTGGTCATTTAGACCACCCTGTCCTCTTAACTGGTCAGTTAGACCACCCTATCCTCTTAGCTGGTCAGTTAGACCACCCTATCCTCTTAACTGGTCATTTAGACCACCCTATCCTCTTAACTGGTCATTTAGACCACCCTATCCTCTTAACTGGTCATTTAGACCACCCTATCCTCTTAGCTGGTCAGTTAGACCACCCTATCCTCTTAACTGGTCATTGAGACCACCCTTTCCTCTTAACTGGTCATTGAGACCACCCTATCCTCTTAACTGGTCATTTAGACCACCCTATCCTCTTAACTGGTCATTTAGACCACCCTATCTTCTTAACTGGTCATTTAGACCACCCTGTCCTGTTAACTGGTCAGTTAGACCACCCTATCCTCTTAACTGGTCATTTAGACCACCCTATCCTCTTAACTGGTCATTTAGACCACCCTATCCTCTGAACTGGTCATTGAGACCACCCTATCCTCTTAGCTGGTCAGTTAGACCACCCTATCCTCTTAACTGGTCAGTTAGACCATCCTATCCTCTTAACTGGTCACTTAGACCACCCTATCCTCTGGGTGACACTCAACCAGAGTCAGCTGTGATATCACTGTGGTACCTTACTGAGCCATGATTTAGACCACACATCACTGTGGTACCCTGCTCAACTGTGAGTTGGACTACACATCATTTTTGTATAGATAACTTTTGTGCAGTGCTCAGTCCTGCTTTAGATGTGCTGTTGTTGTTCTGTCGTCCTCAGTCTTGCTGTAAGATACACATGTTTGTTACGCCTATCCATGCTCACTCAGCCATGGTTTTAGCTGCACATCATGTTTGTACCTGACTGACATGTTGACCTGACATCATTTTTGTACCTTACTCATTCATTCTTCAGACCTGGCCGCTGTTACATGTAATTCTTTATATAGGTCTTTTTTTTTTAGATGTGACATAGCGTGTGTGCCTTTCTTTAGACCATATATATATATCTGTTGTGCCTTGCTCAGTCATTCTTTAAATGTGGCCACTGTTACGTATTATTCATTACATTAGTCTTCTTTACAATTTTTTTAGGTCTGACATAACATTTGTGCCCAAATTATGCAGGTTCACTTAGACATATTATATCTTTTGTGCCTTGTTCAGTCATTCTTCAGACTTGATCACTTTGTGCATTACTCCAGCTTGCTTTAGCCTGGCCTCACCTGTGTCTACACCAGCCACTCACTGGTCAGTTCACAGTTATAATAGATACAGCCTGCATTCATAGTTATGATAGATACAGTCTGCATTCATAGTTATAATAGATACAGTCTGCATTCACAGTTATAATAGATACAGCCTACATTCATAGTTATAATAGATGCAGCCTGTATTCACGGTTATAATAGATACAGGCTTCATTGATTGAAGCCTGCGTATTGCTGAGTGGAAATTGGTGACGAGAAAGCACTCATTGTCAGTATCTTTGTGTGTGTGTGTGTGTCTGTGTGTGTGTCTGTGTGTGTGTGTGTGTCTGTGTGTGTATGTCTGAGTGTGTGTGCAAGAGGGATTCAATGTCTGTGTTATACAGTTGACAAATGCTGTCAAACAATTGTTATGCAATGGCTTGGAGACACTATATGATGGAAAGATGTGTTGGAAAAGTAGCACCAAGCAATGCACTTGGGCTTGGGAGTTTTTCTTGTCCTTTGTCTAGTGTGTTATATAGAGCAGCTCAAGTCAAAGGTCAACCAGCATAAATTGACTAGAGAAATGATACATGGATGGAAAGTTGCCATTTTGATACAAAGTTACAACATTGACCAAAAAAAAAAAAAAAGACACATTGTATATTTGTTATTCAGACTTGTGTAGACTGCTGGGCACAGAGAAGCTGCATGTCCTGGTCCACCTTCCTAGTGGAGTTAATGAGCTTAGGAAATATGTAGGATGTTGAACAGTACTTTGGAATTCTGCTTACTATGCTCTGCTTGAGCTGTGTCAAGGCCTGTCACTCATAGGGTTTTTTTTAACCTATTAATTGTGATGAGAAAACATTTTGCTGGACAGGCCACAGGCTTCGTGCATGGACTTCATGAAGGCTGCCTTCCTACTGTATGACCACTTCTGTCAAGGAATACTTTTCAGGGTAAATTTAGGCCATGGAGTAGAAAAGTGCCACTCTAAAAAAACATGCATTATGATTCATCTGAAATTAAGAGTGCATGTATCATTAAACTGTGACTATAATTTTGTCCGATAAACTGTTGTACACGTATGTGTAGTCAGTGGGCTCACTCTCAGTGAATTCTTCACTTCTCATGGCCACAATTATCATTAGGGTAAGAAAGTGTGCTGTCAGGGGGTGTTATGGCACCACAGTTATACATTGCAATAAGAAAGTGTGCTGTCAGGGCGTGTTAGGGCACCACAGTTATACATTGCAATAAGAAAGTGTGCTGTCAGGGGGTGTTAGGGCACCACAGTTATACATTACGATAAGAAAGTGTGCTTCCAGCTCATGCAACATGTGCCTTCTCAGAAACAAATTGAATAGCAATAAGAGCTGGAATGAGCAGAGGAAGATGCATCATGGGAAGGGAAGCTGCATTGTGGGCAAAAAAGATAAAGAAAGAAGAAAAGTTGCAGAAGTAGAGAGTTTGATGATGCATTATGGGAAAGCATCAGTGCTTTTGTAGGATTGTATGCACACATTTTACCTGCGCAACAATAAATCTTAAGAATATATATTTAAAGGTTAAAAACATAAAAATCAATGCAATGTGAGATGGAAAAGTTAAAGGGTAGTGGTGCATGCTGGGAGGCGAGGGTTCATTGAGTGCAGTGTGCTGGGACCATAAAAGCTGGAGGGCTGCTATAGTGAAGTGGTATGTTATAAAACCTTGTATACTGATGTGCGCTCCACCATATGGTGTAAGCACGCACCTTGAGACCGGGCCATCAATCAAAACTTGGTGGAGAAGTCATCAGTCCATGTTTCCCAGTCCTAGCTAGACCTCAATGTTATTTTTTTCCCTCTGACTTTTTAAGCTGAGGAGCTGTACTCTATGGTTGCTCAATGGTAGTATCTCTATCCCTGTGGTTGGACTCCAATGACAACATGTATATACTGTGAGACAATATATATGTGGACAGCACTAGAGTGGTCTGTGGCCCGCAACTGGTTCAGCCCCAAGCTTCTGGTGTGGTTTATGTCTGGCACAGAATACACGGTGGTTCACTGAGGCACACTGAAGCCCAGGCACCTCCCAGCTATAACCCAAATGAAGCGGTTACACAGTGGAGCTAAGTGGCGTGCGAAGGGGTGTTGAGATGCTACCCTTAGGGGCTTCTAGTGCACCAGTTGACCGCATCGCTACAGTCTACCGCTTGTAGTCACTTGTCAAATGCCTGCATGTGGATACAGTATGTAGGCTCTTGTGAGCAGTGGACATGTTTTCCATGGCTCTGACTACCAGACTTTAGCATATGACACATTACTACGTGGCTTGGACGTCTTTTGAGTGGACCCGCAGTTTTGGATTTATCAAAGGAGGGCCTGTGTTTTACTCATGGTCAACTTTAACAAAGAGGCTCTGGCATAGAGTCAAGGTAAGTGTATCGAGTTGACGATTGCAGATTGAGATGTCGGACTGTTGCCCACACATCTCTCTGTGTGGGCAGCAGTCCGCCAGTCTGCCACAGCTGTACACACCTCGATCTTTACGGCCACTCCCCACACCAGCCAAGCAGGCAGACCAACAAATCGTGCAGGCAGACATTGACATGTTTTTTCTGTGGACATCTGTCACTCTCCCGGATCTATTGATACTCCTGTGAAAGGTAAAAATAGGCTGCCACAATTGGTTTGACTTGCTAAATAGCCAGTGATTAGCACCTTAAGGACTAGTGTTTATGTATGGATTACAGCCCAATGTGAGACACTGAAATAATAGGCCAAAATGCGGTCTTGTAAAGAACCAATTGGTGGTGGATGTGAGGTAACCATGTGCGTACAAAATATCTTTCTTCCATAACTACTACATACGTCATGATGACTCTTTCAAGTACCTTTATAATCACTACCGTCCTCACAGCCTGTCACCGGCTCTTTTATTTTCTATTTACCCTGGGGTGAAAAAACACAGCTCTGTCAGCACCTTGTATACATCATTGTGGTGACAGTGTCAGTGAAGTGGAGCCTTGTTATTATCATATCAAATATATTCAAGCCTTACCACTGCCCAAGTGTGCTTGATGAGTGGGCAGTAAAGTTTTCAGCAGAAAAAGTTCCAAATCTGTAGCAGGTAAATAGAGCTTACAAATGGTGATCAATGCAGGAATTAAAGAGCAAAATGGACACAAGAGATTATCGTGCAACTTAATCTTCACTTTTGCCCGGCCATTATCACTATGACAAGCTAGTAATTCATGTGTGAGAGAGCAACCGTAACTTTCATTTTATGAAAATGATGGGTATCTCCATAATGGTTGTGACTGATGCTTATTTGGTAGCTACAATTCAAAGGGAAAGTACAGGTCAATTGTGCTAAGGGCAGACCTCATTGGAGTCATTTAACTCAATAACTCTCCTTTCACCTTGCTTGAATAAAACATTATATTAGCAATGATCATGTCATAAATTGACAACAATAGTTGATAGCACTTTTTGTATGGACCTCCATTTATTCCATAATGAAAGTTGGCAAACTGAACCCAAGAAACTTTTCAAGTGGTTTTTGTTCCAAAAGTCATGGCTATGATCCAAGTTTATTAATGAATAGAGACGGAATTGATCTGTGATGCAGTGTGTCTAAATAGTAAGAGATGCATTATTGATCTGTGATGTAGTTTATAATGAGAGATGGAATTGATCCGTGATGCAATTTATATAAACAATGAGAGACAAAATTGATATGTGATGTAATATATATAAATAATGAGAGACCGAATTGATCTGTGATGCGGTGTATCTAAATAGTAAGAGATGGAATTGATCTCTGATGTAGTTTATAAGGAGAGATGGAATTGATTAATGATGCAGTGTATATTAATAATGAGAGACAAAATTGATATGTGATGTAATGTATATAAATAATGAGAGACAGAATTGATCTGTGATGTAGTGTGTTTAAATAATGAGAGATGGGATTGATTTGTGATGTAGTGTATATAAAACGTGACAGACTGAATCTGTGATGTAGTACATATAAATAATGACAGATGGAATTGATCTGTGATGCAGTGCATATAAATAATGAGAGACGGAATTGACCTGTGATTTGAGTTAATGAGGAGAGACTATTGATATGTGATGTGATTTATTTGTACTTTTGGAGATGCAGTTGATCCATGATGTAATGTATTTGTACTTTACAGATACAGTTGATCCATGATGTAATATATCTGTACAATAATGTATCTGTACTGCACAGATACAATTGGTCTGTGATGTAATGTATCTCCGTTTTTTTTAAAGTACAGATACATTACAGATACAGTTGATCTGTGATGTAATGCATCTGTACTCTCCAGACAAATTGATCCGTGATGGAGTGTATGAGTACGGTACCGATACAATCCATTTATGTTGTATCTGGACTTGTACAAATACATTTGATCTGTGAGATAGTGTATCTGTACTTTACAGATACGATGCATGACATAATGTATCTGCAGTGGCACAGATACAATATCACCATGTAATGTGTTGCTTGTACTTGTACCTATAGATTCAATCTGTATGGTGTATCTGTACTCATAGACACAATGAATCGATGTAGTGTATCTGTACTCATAGACACAATGAATCGATGTAGTGTATCTGTACTCATAGACACAATGAATCGATGTTGTGTATCTGTACTCATAGACACAATGAATCGATGTAGTGTATCTGTACTCATAGACACAATGAATCGATGTAGTGTATCTGTACTCATAGACACAATGAATCGATGTAGTGTATCTGTACTCATAGACACAGAGTGACTCAGTAAAGTGTATTTACGTGTATTGGTTGGGGATTAAGTATCCGGCCTCTGAGTCAGCAGCTTGTGGTCACATTGTGTATGCATCTTAAACCATCAGTAAAAATATGGCGATGCTGATTTAGAGTCGTCAAAGGTTGCTCCTACTAACCATCATGCAACACATTAGCCAATATGACATTTTGTGGTTAGTTCGAGAAACAAAAACAAGGAGACATTTTAAAGACCAGAGAAACAGGGAACCAGAGAATGAGTTTTACAATTGAAGTGCCCCAATACGGATAAGTTTGATGAAGACATCTTGAGTTGTCTTAGCTTTACAGAAACAGCATGAATAGGTCTGTGTTACGCTGACTACATGATTTATTCAGGTGTGGGCCCGGGACAATGTCTGCCCCGAGGGGAAACATCGTTTTGAAGATGACTGATATTTTCTTAAGTGTGCATCTTTTTGCTTCAATCAAACTAAATGAGCCATTGTGGTATGGTCCATTGTCTCCGCATCAATAAAACTTTATGTATTTGTCATTATGCATATGTGGCAGGCACATCGTATTTCACTCAACTCCGTCCATACTAAAGATGACCAGATGGCAATCAGTATTTCTTCTCGTGTATAACACATACCTCAAAAAGTGTAGAAGCCAAAAGTTTCGGCCCAAGACTGAAGTGATCTTATTTTATGTAAACTTTGAAAATAAAGATGAAAGTCCATAATCTAGCAAATAAGTGTGAAGTGAATATCAGTTAAAGAAGCTGAAAAAGTTTATCAATTCTTGGTGGTTTTTGCCAGCATGGAATCTCCTCCAGAAATGTGGCATCATCCATTTGTACTCTTCTGAGACATGTTGATGCCAATTAACTTGTATCACACCATGGTCATAAAGACCTTGGGCGTCTTTTTGTATTGCCTTCCAGTCCAGCTGGACATGTCTCTGCAGCTGGACTGTCAGGCAATGCAAAAACCACTGACTTTTGACCAGATATGTGTAATAGCACTGTCATGAAAGCACCTTGTCTCAAAAATTGGACTGTGTAATCTATGTCTGTAAATATATATGAGGGAGTGTGGGCTGGCATGAGTTAATATTTGTGTCTGCAAAAATCCTGTTTGAGAGGTCAGGAGTTAAAGACAATGTGTAATGGTTTGTTTTATACGCACTTTGATGGGAGGGTCCTAATGACCGACGTATCAACATGATCCCGACATTGTCATATGTGTGGATGACCACTTATTGTTCGTAAAAGTCAGTCTTTGCATGCGTAATTACATTTCGGCAAACTTAAGTATTCATCTTTTAGAATCTTCAACATAAAGGAGGAGGGAATGTGCTGTCGTCTACGTGTGTTGTTTACTAATATGGGATGTATGCTGTCAAATGAAATTATTGTCTAAAAAAATGTGGAGCTCAAACTGGGTGGAACTAATTCCTGCTGCCTGGAGCTGTGGTAGCAGGTTAACTCTTGCCGCGCGTACAGTTGCTGCACTCTCTCCTGTATGCTGTGCTGAAATTGTTTGAAAATTACTTTTTCAAATTCCTTACAAGAAGAGTGTTTGTTCAAATGGCAAGGTGTTTGGTCCTAACTTCAAGGATTTTTCATCGCTCGATTTGTGTGGGTGAAAGCAAGCGGGCCCTGATGGACCAAGGAGGGGAGACTAGTGAAGAGTCTTTGAGCACATTGACATGACGAGGGTTAAGCTGTCAGGGTATCAGTCAACTCTATCTGTTGGAAAATTGTTTTGCACTCGTCACTGGAGCTAGTACTGTAGAGGGTCCCAGGGTTGTCTTTAACCCAGTACCCATAACCCAGACACACTGCTCACATGTCAGATGATGTGCATTTTACTGAGTCTGTATCGACAGTTTTTGTACACAGATTATAACGTTTTGAATGAGAATGTCAACGAGATATTTTAAGAATTTCTATTCAAAGTTCTGTGAATCACATATACATGATCAATTTTAGAATTAATGTATTTGATGCATTTTTGCTTTTACTGCGAGTGGTATATTCTTGTATCTTTCGTATATATTTTCTCTCAGGGATGGCCATGATGAGACCAGTGGTTATGTGCTAATCATCATATTACCCAGGATAAAGCATATTATTTACCTACATTGACCAAATCAGAACAGTGTAAATGTGACACACCTGAGCCTATCAATTTAAGCTTAGGATAAAGTGTAGAGCCTCTCAACAACCTTAAGATAAAGTGTAGATGATGAATCCAGATCACTGTAGGAACATCATTAACCCTGTCTCCCCTCAAAATGGCCAAAACTGGCTGCTGGGCAAATGTGTGCTTCATGTTTTGGACTAATTTCTACAGCATTGAAAAACAGGGAATTGTAGACAAGACGTGTCAAGGTAACATAGCCATGTTATGAGCTTTCCTGGACATGGGTTGGACACAAGTCGCAAGGAAAACTGTTGACTGGTCATGTTAAATTCAGTTGTAATTCAGGGGTGGGTTAAAATGATGTGGAACGCCAAACTTCACCTTATGTCCTAAAAATGAAATAGATATCCTTGAAATTGAAGTTGTTTGTCCCTGTATCAATAAAATCAAAGGTACATTAAAAGTCAAGTTTGGCTGTATCAATATTACTGACTGAGAAATTGAAATCTGATACAGCTTTTAATATAAAAGTTACCTGTCACAAAGGGCTTTGCTACTCTTGGCCGATATTTTCGAACACTATATCAAGCCAAAACTTCAAAGGCAAAGGTGCTGATACAGGTTTTAATCATGCGCCTTATTAAAATGGGTGGTTGCCTGACTACAAGGTTTTGTCATAAATACTTTATATCACTTTAGTTTCATGGTATTTGGAATTTCCTAATTTTCATGGTTTTATTAAATCCGTGAATTAAATTACTGCAAAAAATGTCAGAGCTCATTAACCTGGTATCTAGACTAAAGAAAACTGTGAATTTTAAACAATGCAGATTTGTCAATTTATATATTTGAAAAGAAGCAAAAATTTCTAAATGTGAAAATTGACAGATTTTTACAGTACTTAGTGACAAGTATATAAATTTTAATCATGTTTGCATTTCTGGCATGTGACTAAAGCTTTAATTTCCCTATTTTGAACTTAGTTCATATTAACCCTTAGAGTGCTGATTTAAGATTGAGTCAACAGCTTTCCTCGAGACACTTTGCACGCATTGTGCACAAAGTGACCCGAGGAAAGCTGTTGACTAAGACTACTTTTTGCTTCAGACAAGGCTTGCTGGTATTTGAAGGAAAGGTATCTTCATGAGGAATTTGACTCTTTTAACCATTATATGTTTAATATAATTAGAAAGCAACTATAGCAGTGATTAGCACTTTAAGGGTTAAACCTGTGTTAAAGTACTGTTTCACGGTGTTTTTATTTTGACAGTTAATATAAAAATATAGGGAAATTATTAAGTGAACTGGTCAAATCTACCGACATTTGATGATGTAAAGTGATGTAGAAAGAAAGGTGGAAGTGACAATTTGGAGGAAACTTCGACATTTCATGTCATGCGTCAAATAGGTGCCTTGTTATAGAGAAAATATGGACATTTCATGTCATGCGTCAAAGAGGTGCCTTGTAAAAGAGGAAATATGGACATTGTTAGTTATGCGTCAAAGAGGTGCCTTGTTTTAGAGGAAATATGGACATTGTAAGTCAGGCATGTAAGAGTTGCCTCTTGTCCTCTCTGTCTCAGCTGTGACATCGAGGCTCTCGTGCAGTATTTGACCAGGTTGACAATACCAGTAAGAATGTAACAGGGCTTGTCAACAATATGTGCGTCTCAGCCCTTTCTTGTTTAAGACACCCAGGTCAAGTGACTTGACTGGTTTTGCCGGCAAGGTAATAGCAAATATAGCAAGAGAAAAGTTGCTGAAGTAAATAAAAGTAACCAATACCAAATCAAAGCCTTAGTAATTTCTCTGTCTGCAAACATGAAATATTAACATTGTGTTACCAATGCCCGTCTCTTTATGACGCAGAAAAAGTTGTCATAAAAAGTTACACCAGTGAGCATCATTTTGATGACAGTGTTAAGCTGTCCCGATAATGAGAAGAGACCGAATGGAGACTTATTTTGCTTCAATTTTGTAACAACTGAAATAAGTTCTGCAGACACTCAGTGGACACAAAACAAGGTTCAGTGGACCAAGGGTTAATTTTTATTGGGGATGTTCTTTGAGCCCAGCTAGTTACAGGTTAAAGCAGCCATGTCAGTTATGGCTGAATGAACCGTCATTCAAGGTTGACGGTGTGCAGAATTGTAGCATTATCTCTTAATGTGCTGGACTGAGGCATCTTCATATGGAATTTTGTCCCTGCTTTATTGATATATATATGTACAGGTAGATGAAGTCACAATAATAGTCTTAATACTTTTCATTTTTTTTCCCCACTTTGTTATTGGGGTTGACAGCAGTCAGCTGTGTACTTAAACCAACCTTGATAAACACGCTTGTTTGTGCAGTGTCACAGATGACAAGAAAATTGTTGATAGTTCATGATAGGAGTGTTCAAATGAAGCCAGGAGTGAATAAGGGGTTAAAAAAGGGTTAAAAAGGTGAGCGGCCCCATTGTAATGGGGTGTCATGAGGGCCTAGGTGGCGTCAAAGGCAGTGTAGCATAGCAATATAATTTAAGGTAACACATGGTTTCTGGCATTTTGGTGTGATAACCATATGATTAAGGGCCACCCCACATTGACAGCTCCATGCGCAAGTTACATATTCAATGGCTTGCATTGAAGAGATTATGAGAACTTACCAGTTGGTAGGCAGCACTTACCCCAGGGCATGGGTCTGACGGGCAAAACTTTGGCTGTGATAGTTTGCAAATTCACTGCCCATAGAATAACAAGTGAAGTGTACAGCATTGTGGTAACTTTCCATCGGATATTTGTTACCAAGTCCATGTGTTATACCACTACATATATGATTTTGGTAGCTTTTTGCCCCTCTTCCATAGCAGATACTGAAATGAATGACATTGGGTGTCTGCCTGGGATAATGACATTGGGTGTCTGCCTGGGATAATGACATTGGGTGTCTGCCTGGGATAATGACATTGGGTGTCTGCCTGGGATAATGACATTGGGTGTCTGCCTGGGATAATGACATTGGGTGTCTGCCTGGGATGTTGTGTCATGACACTTTATTAAGATGTGAAATACACCAGAAAAATTATGTTTTTTTCTATGTATTTTTTCAGTTTATTTTGTTTGTGAAGCAAAAGTTACTGTCTTCTTGCGCCTGATAAATCCTGCGGGGGAAGTGGTTTCAGTAACGTTTTGACTGCAGCATAATTACTGTATGGTCTTGACAAGTCATGAATGACCTTAGATTGAATTGTGATGACCTTGAAATAAGCACACTGTGTTTGTTCTTTCATCAACACTTGTTTTGTGTTTGTGTTGATCTTGAAATAAGAACAACTAATGACTGTAATGATACAAATTGAATAATCATATCGTTTGTTTGTACCACTTCTCTTTAATAAGGTTTTCTAAGAAAAAAGAATCTTGGAAGGAACAAACAGCAATTAAGGCTCCTGGATTCCAAGTACCCTGGGAAATATGAGCATTTTACAACAATAAACACAAATAACGAACTGTGATGTGTGTAGTTTATGTGGGCGGCATTTTTACCTTGAAAGGGAATCATTGATATTTTGTAACCCTTTTGAGCTTGTAAAAAAGGGAAGTGGCTTCCCGTGGAAGCTGAACACTTGTAGAAATCTTACTGGATGAATTCAGACATATTTTTTTGGTATATTAAAAAACGGGCAGGAGAGAAATGTCAAATGTATTGACACAAGATGCCAAACAGAGTGATAAAAAGTTTATAGATAAGAAAAGTATGCAACTTATGGAAGACCAATGCTATAATTACGTGTTATGTATGTGACATTTTATTGCTGGCAGATGTTAAACTGGGTTTATTGCCGTGGTAAGAAAGGACTCATTGTTACCTGAACCAAGAGGCAGGGAGGCAAGGGTGCTGGAAACCATTGAAACCAGCCCCATTGTCTTGTCCGCAAACACCAATTGCCTGCCATTGCAGCAAATATAAACTGCATGTTGGCATTGTAAGCAAGGATTGCTGTTCTTAGGAGCCAGCTTTAACCAGTCATTCCACAATGATCCACATACTCACTTTAACAGTAAGGGATCCTTTCACAATGACACATCTCCGTAAAAATGCTAAATCAGCTTAGTTTATAATTCATTTTTGGTGTTGCAAAAAGTGTGTGTGTGTGTGTGTGTATGGGGGGGGAGAGAGAGAGAGAGAGAGAGAGAGAGAGAGAGAGAGAGAGAGAGAGAGAGAGAGAGAGAGAGAGAGAGAGAGAGAGAGAGAGAGAGAGAGAGAGAGAGAGAGAGAGAGAGAGAGAGAGAGAGAGAGAGAGAGAGAGAGAGAGAGAGAGAGAGAGAGAGAGAGAGAGAGAGAGAGAGAGAGTTTTTTAAACCCTGATGTGTATCATCAGAAATGACAGGGGTAAGCCTGTCTTTCCCATGATTCCTTTGTCATACAGCCTTGACCTTTGAAGTGCCTATTGAGCTGAATCTGTGAAGCATTGTGATATAACAATTAGGGAAAGTTGTTGCTTGAGCCAAGGTGTCTGAAGAAGGCAACATTATTCAATGTAAAGAGGAACTTAACCCTTTCCCCCTTGAATTAACACTTGAGTCAACAGCTTTCCTTGGCATGGATTGGGCACTTAGTGCCCAACCCATGCCAAGGAAAGCTGTTGACCTGGGGCATGTTATCTTGATAGGTCTCATCTTCATTTCTCAGTCAAATTGCTTTTCATTGCAGTTGACATTAGCTGAAAACATGGAAGCAGACGACATTTGACCAGAAGCCAGTTTTGGCCGGTTTAAGGTGGAAAGGGTTAACAAACAAACATCTGTTAGCCCCAGCACTGTTTGAACACTATCAAGTCAGATATTCAAAAAGCAAAGTCCTATTCCATACCACTCACTGAAAAACTGTCGAGTTCTAAATCATTATATGGATTCACAACAACCAAAAATACAGTGGGAGCAAATATGGGGTATAAAAGAGGAGGAAAAGCTTCACCTGGAGGTTTACATCTCCCGTGAGCCTTAGCAAGTAAGTAGTATCAATAACATGGGGGTGGGGGTGGGGTGTATAATATAGGGGAAAGGAGCTGTATATGTTTTAGCTTCCTGCTAGTTGGAGTGGCTTATATAAAACAAAAGACGTACCGTGACAGGCTAGTAATGAGTTGGGCAAAGGCAAGAGAGATATCTGGTGGAACAGATGATTGAAGTATTTCAAGTTACATGTTGTACAAGCTGTAATTACCACCGTTATTTGACATTAGTGGGTATGACATAATCTTTGTCAAACATGAGGTAATGTCTACTTTAACTTAAGGCATAATTTACATGATTTAATTACACTGGATGAAAAGCTCTCTGCATGGGGCATCTTGCTCAATGTCTCCGTCTGTGATCAAAATATTTATTGCTGGCACAGCCACAGAATTTTCTCTTAATATGGGAGTCAAGTAAAAGAATAATGTGCAAGAAACATATACTTTGGTTTAAACAGCAACCCCGCCATGCACAGCTAGCCCTGGGGCTATGTGCTATATGCTCTGTCTTTAAAGTACTGACATGTGTGGGACACATTTCAAAATAATACTACAAACTTTCTACACATCTGACTTGTCAGATAAGTTTTTGATAAGTTGTATTGAAGTATTTTATACTCCAGCCTTCTCTTGTGTACAGGGAATATTGAGGTATGAATTGTGTTTAAAGCATTTTTGATAGACTTTGAATACAGAGGTCCCTGTCAAAACTCTGTGTATCCTGGGAATCTGCCCCTACCCTACAAACTGTCCCTATTTTGTGGCCACATTGCTGGCCTCACACAGAAAAAGTGGCCAGGATAATGATCAAGGGTTTAGCACACTGTCCTTAAAGCCAGGGTGGTCTTTATGATCAAGGGTTTATCACACTGTCCTTAAAGCCAGGGTAGTCTTTATGATCAAGGGTTTAGCACACTGTCCTTAAAGCCAGGGTAGTCTTTATGATCAAGGGTTTAGCACACTGTCCTTAAAGCCAGGGTGGTCTTTATGATGAAGGGTTTAGGACACTGTCTTTAAAGTAAGGGTGGTCTTTATGATGAAGGGTTTAGGACACTGTCTTTAAAGTAAGGGTTGTCTTTATGATCAAGGGTGTAGGGCACTGTCCTTAAAGCCAGGATGGTCTTTATGCTCAAGGGTTAAGCACACTGCCCTTAAAGCCAGGGTAGTCTTTATGATCAAGGGTTTAGGACACTGTCTTTAAAGTAAGGGTGGTCTTTATGATCAAGGGTTTAGGACACTGTCCTTAAAGCCAGGGTGGTCTTTATGCTCAAGGGTCAAGCACACTGCCCTTAGAGCCAGGGTGGTCTTTGTCAACACCACCAGTGTATTTATGACCTTAAAAGTAGTCACATCTAAATCTTGCATGTCATGGGGTTGAGCCATTGGTTACAGCCTGGTGCATTAGAAAACCAATCAGTCAACAGGCAACACCTAAAACATGTATTAAGAAATGGAAGCATTTTGCCTTGACATGCAATATTAATATAGGGGCCACACGGAGCTGTATGAACAAAGCAAAGTGTTATAGATATAGTCACAAGAATTGTGGAGTGACTTAACACAGAGATCAGTTATTGGTCTGCGGACTGGTGTGTTCATGGTAAAAGACTATTTATGGAGCCTTATGGATGTGGAAGTACAGCTGGAGGGGCTGGGGAAATCCTGCTGAAGTACGCACAATACACGAACAGAGCATGTGGTCACTGGGTTCAGCCAAAATTGATAGCATTTGAAATGACCCAGAATGTCAGTTATTGGAAGTAGTTGTGGATTTTATTTATGTTTTATGATTAAGTATAATGTGTGATTATTGAGCGAAAGTCAGTTTCGTCAATATATGGGATATGTGTGTATTGTATTGGCAGACATCAGCCATGGTACTAAGGAATTAGATTGTACTCGCACATGAAAGAATTGAATCTCTCTGATGTCCTTAGAGAAGAAAAGATCATTAATTCCCAAGAATTGGTGTTCCTAGCATCAAATTTATCAGCTACCTGGGGATAAAATTCTGGAAGATGGTAAATTATGTACATGTCAGATGAGGAGTGGACAGGAGGCTGTGGTCGTGGCGGCCTGTCTCACCAGCCACCCACCAGTTCTCATAGTGAGCATGAGTTTTGGCAAAGAAGGCAGCATGGTATTAATTGATCAGGAAATTCATAATTGTCGTGGAATATGTATAAATCATCTCAGTTTGGTACAGCACATTAGAAATATGATACATGTATATAGCAAATAAAAATAAATGTCTATACTGTGCCTTTCTTGGGAGACAGCTCTGATCAAAGACTACCTTTTCAAACTCTTAGCTGAGGATTTTTCACCTGGTGTATACTTCCTATGATGGACCACAGCTTGACAGACCACATTTTAGGCATCCTTGGGTGTGGCCTTACAGAACAGGCTTCACTGTACATATTAACATTTTATGTATATACATTGTATATAATATATATACATTGTATATACATGTACACCTATACACTGGCAATTATGTTTCCAGCGGTCTCCCTCTGATTCAAAGATAGCATTTGAGGGCTGGCCTTTCTTGAGTATGAAACAGCCAAATTGGACCCTTTCTGCATGAAGATATAGTAGCCTTATAAGAGAGGTGGACTATGGCAGGTGGCGTCTTGGTTTGGTTTAAACATATTTTATTCAGCAAAAGTACATCATATCATATCAACCACAAGTTGACAATAAAGGATTGGGTAAGAGGGTGGGCCCCAGATGAATGCCTCTAGCAGGAGGAAGACAACACAGAACAAAACCAGGCAGACAGAAACAAATAAAAAAACCACTAAGGCAACACAGACAGAACGCGATAGCACAAGGTAGGCTTACCAAGATACTGAGTACTTATGGGCCAAACTGGCAAATTCATGTTGTATATGTCTCGTGGCAGAAGATTGTAAATACATATTGGTTCAAGGGATCAACTACCATATATACATGTATATATATATATATATATGTATATATATATATATATATATATATATATATATATATATATATATATATATATATATATATATATATACATATATACATATATATATATATACATATATATATATATAAATATAGATATATATGTGTGTGTGTGTGTGTGTATATACCGGTATATATATATATATATATAGATGCACTATTGTGGTCTGTAATATGAAATTGGAGCTTTTTGTAAGCCGTACTTGTATCTGTTTAACACTCTTATTTACAAACATGAGACTGTCATATTGTCTCCCCAAGAAACATTATAGTTTTCTTCCAAAACATTTATGATTTTTCCATGTATAAGGGAGGAGTCATGGGATCGTGGTAACCCTCTGCCAGCTATGGGATCATGGTAACCCACTGACAGCTATGGGATCATTGTAACCCACTGCCAGCTATGGGATCATGGTAACCCACTGCCAGCTATGGGATCATTGTAACCCACTGCCAGCTATGGGATCATGGTAACCCACTGCCAGCTATGTCCACACAACTATTGGCTGTTAGAGATATGCCCTGTATATATATTTGCCAGCCACCAAATGGCATTGTGCAGCATTTAAAAAAAAATTTGTTTAATATTTTTATTATCATTTTTTAGTATCAGAGGCTTAGAAATCTTTGTTAAAAAATTTGTGCGTATGATATGACACAGTAAGTAACATGCTGATATTTGTGTAGTCATCAGAGTATGTAGATAGCTTGTATATTGGTGGCCACAAGACAATTTATGAACATGGTTTGAGGAAATAATATCAAAACATCAGTGTTCTGAGTACATGTGTGTTCTGCCCTAACTCATTATGTGGTGACAGTTACATATAGATAACCCAACATATATTTTTATGCATATGTATATCCCAATATATGTTTTTATACATATGTATAACCCGATATATGTTCTTATACATATGTATAATCTAATATATGTTCTTATCCATGTGTATAACGCAATGTATGTTCTTATATATATATATGTATAGCCCAATATATGTTCTTATACATATGTCATTGGTATATGATGCGTTTTGTGAAACCAAAAAATGGCCAAGTCAGTGGATGAAAAAGGGACGTAAAAGAACAAAAACAATGTATATTGCAAAGCCAGGTGATCAAATCACAGTCACATGACTTTTTTCATGCTTTCAAAGTTGTTGCAATTTCTTAACAGCATGTTCCACAAATATAATAAGCTCAGAAAGTACATGGGAAGTATTTGAGGAAATATTAGCCAGTGACCACACCGGCAAAGTTGTACGTGCACGCACACATTAGAGAATACTTGGCCCCAGGGGGTAGGACTTTATTCAATATGGGCCTTCAGCAATACCAGTAATCAACACAGCACCAAATGACCTCTGTAAGGCCTGATCCAGAGTGGACTGGGGCCCATGCAGGCCAATGATCAGTTGTTCATAGTGAAAGCTGTATAAAGTACATATCCATGTTTATGATAAGTAACGAGTATTTATGGAGGAAACATCCACAAGGAACACCCAGATCATGGGAGCCGATATTTCACCAGGCTTGACTTATAGACAGTTCCGCCTAGCATTGGAAATAAATTTCAATGAAATGGCTACTAAATCATAACAAATAGTTATTGGACAGTCAGTGAGGACTTTCAGAGTCACATCAATGGAGGTCAAAGGTCAAGAGGGAGACATGCACGCTACCTTTTTGAAGAGGATTGAGAATGAGCGGGAAGTGCAGGGTATAGTCAATGAGAACGTGGTGACATAAAGCTGTCAGCGCACAACACACATTCCATTGTCAGTTACGCCATGACTCTCTGTTAACTCCCCGCGTCCAGGGATGGCCATTTCTACCCAAAGTCTTATCTGCTCAAAATTTTCTGCAACACTCTGCAAGAAAAAGCCAAAAATTTCATTAAATAGTAATATCAGAGTTATAAAGTGTTCATAATGGACCTTATCCGCAACTCCAATTCCATTGTGTAGTTTATGATCCCAAGAAAAAGCCAAAAATATATAAAAATATATTTGGCCTGGCATGAGTGGGAGGTAAAGAGTCAATGTATAATATAGCAGTGACAGGGAAAGTTGATGAGTTCCACTCACTTCCTCTTGAGATATTTATTTCTAGTCAGTGTGTCCTCCATTCCCCATGTCAGTAAATGGAAACAATCATGATTTGTGCCTCAAATTTCAATGTTCTGTGTAGGGTTATTTGTTGCATAGAAGCAAAAAGGGAGATATTATTTATGGTTTACATACAGTGTCAAACTGGGGTGGGGGGGGGGGGAATATCATTTGAGGGGTTGTACCATTCATACAGGGTAACATTTTGGGGATTACCCCATTCATATAGGATACATTATGGGGGATTATACTATTAATACAGGGTAACAGTTTGAGGAGTGATACTGGTCATACAGGGTAACATGTTACAGGATTATGCTATTCACATAGAATGACATTTTGGGGTTTACAACAACTATGGAGGGCAGGGTGGAGAATTACAATTCATGCAGGATAACATTTTTGGGGATTAGAGAATTCAGAAAGAATATCATTTTAGGGAATCGTTCTGTTTGAGAGAATAAAAATATTTGGGGGATTATACTATTCATGGAGGATAACATTTAGGGATTATACTATTCATATAGGATAATATATGGGAAAACATTTTGGGGGATTATAGGCCTACTTTTTATACAGCAATAACCTTTTGGGGATTATACCATTAATTTATTATAACATTTAGGGGTCTACTATTCTTGTAGGATAATATTTGGAGGGATTGTACAATTTATACAGGATAACATTTTGGGGGTTATGCTATGTACATAGGACAATGGCTCAGGTAACTAGACCTATAAGCCATTATCCTATTCCTATATGGTAACTGTTGCAGGTGTTCATACTATGCGTACACAAACACATGTTGTTGTTTGGATAAATATAACATAAAACTGAAGTGATAATATAAGAATAATTATTTACAAACACACATGTATTGGATAATCATCCTTGACTATAGACATCTCTCCTGTGTATATCTTGACTGTGTGTGTCTGGTTCAGCATAAGTATTGGTGAGAAAATCACCTTTTTCCAACACCCATACATTGTGTGTATTATGGTGTTCATCTACCAACAATGTTATGTAAGGCAATGGACACTGTCATTGCAGGGCATGTCTGTCAACCTTGCTGCATTTATGGAACTTGAAGAGAGGTTTTGAAGTCATAGTTCAGCACTTAATATGAGTTTGACAATCAGAGTTAGGCACTTCACATGAGTTTGACAATCATAGTTCTGCACTTAATATGAGTTTCCCACACAAAGGGATCATTTTTGGACTAACATTTTAAAAGAGAAACACAAGAAAACTGTGATGGTGTTGTGCTGTGCTGACTTATCTGAAAGGCTGTGTTGGGTCGGGGTGGGGGAGGGGGACTCTGATTAGTGACCATACTGGGTATGTGCTGCTCTGAAGGCCTCTCCTTGAAATTTCCCGAACAAAGAACCATTATTTTGCAGAAAATTCTATAAAAATGGATCATTTTTCTCTTTTATTGGCCAGAATTCTAGAAAATTTCCCAAATTAAGGTCAACTTTTTGTTCCTGGAGCACTTTTCACACTGATTTGGGACCATATTTTCTATTTTTATGGTTTAAAAATTTCCCTAACAACTGTATCATTTTTTTTTTTTTGAAAATGCCCTAACAAAGGGTGGGTTTTTGAAAGGTCGAGCCGTACACCCCCACCAAAAATTTGGGGAAAGTAACCTCCCCCCGGGCTGTGTCCATCTGACAGAAATATGTTGAGGCTGAAATATTTAGCTATAACATTAAGAAAGGACATTTTAAGTCAATACATATAAAAGAAATATTTTGGTGTCAAATTACAGCAGAAATATATTAAAATTAACTACAGGTTCATCCAGTGAGCATAGCCCACTAATAGTTAAAACAAAGAATATTCTGTGAATATATCAAGACATTAGTTGGTCTTTAACCCTTTCCCTCTTAAACCAGCCAAAACCGGCTGGTGGTCAAATGTTGTCTGCTTCAACGTTTTCAACTAATTTCAACAGTAATGAAAAACAGTTTGACTGAGAATTGCAGATGAGACTTATCAAGATCACATGCCCCAGGTCAACAGCTTTCCTTGGCATGAGTTGGGCACTTAGTGCCCAACCCATGCCAAGGAAAGCTGTTGACTCAGTCTCAATTCAAAGGGGAAAAGGTTAATTAAGCTGGACATCAAGCGTTGGTGGCATTTGGCCCCTCACTATTGGTGTAGCCTGAGTGAAGGACAAGGAAGTTTGGCAGAGATTAATATGATATTGGTGCCCTATTATGGGATGTACGTGTACCAGTGGGTTCAAAAAACATTATGCGTAGTAGCATGCCACTGTACAGTAGATTAGATGCAAACATAAACATGGTCATGCTTGTTGACTCTCGGCCACCCGGCACATTCAGGCCAAACAATGTTTACACGTGACTTTGAATGTGGTTGTCCATGTGTAAACATTTAACCCTTGTGTAGCCCGCCCTTTTGTCACACAGGATTCTGGTAGTTTCAAGGAAAAGTAAAGGTTTGTGTTAAAGGTACAGTCATTTAGGTTTATTTATGAAGACTAAAGTACACTGTATCAATATTAGCAAATTCCTGTATTCCCTTTGGGCCAAACAACAATAAAATATGAGGCAGAGCGTAGGCTCCTCTTGCCCCCTGTGGCTCTGGTTAAATAAAGGGTAGGTATGATGATGTGTTTGGAGGCAAGTCACACTTGGGATGCAGGGGCTCCCTGTACTTCACAGAGGGTATATTAGGACACGTCTGTCAGCACACCTCACAAGGTAATCTTTATTTGCACTTATTTTGTTGATGCCCTTAAAACAACAGCCAAAAAAATAAATAAATAAAAAATAGAGTGAGATAAAAAAACAAAAAAAAACATAAAGACTGGTATTACTGGAATTAAAAAAAACAAAAACAAAAAAAAAAAAAACAATTAAACACATATAAACACTTCCAAAATAGACACACTTTGTAAACAGAAATGACATTTAACCCTTTGATGTCCATGTTATCGTCCTTGGCACCGGCACCATGAAGTCTTCTTGACAAGTTTGGTTTTATAAACTAGAGGTGAGCTAAGGAGAAAATTATTCCAAAAATTATCTTGTTTATTTAGTTAGTTAGTTGCTTTGCTTGCTTGCTTCTTTGCTTGCTTGTTTACTTGCTTGCTTGCATCTTTGCCTGCTTGTTTACTTGCTTGCTTGCTTGCCAGTGAAGAGTTCATGAAGTCCAAAGGTCAGCAGGAGTGGCTATGAGCAGACTGTAAAGTCAAGGCTGCAGCTTATGGGGTAAGTCGAACCTGTGGGTAAAGAGACCCAATAGACAACATGTAAGTGGCCAGCAGGCAAAGGCAATTTATTATAGCACCAGAAGCCTGACTGTGCCTCACTGTGGGTAGTCAGCAGAAGACCAGGTGAACAGGAATGGTGAAATATAGCCCATATCTCCTGATTAATCAACTTTTTGCTTTTTTCTCTACCTGCTGGACATGATTTGAATTGACCTTTTCCAGTGCGGCCAAGCAGCTGAAAAGTGGCCACTGGGGCCCACAGTAATGATGCAAGCAACTGCTGGGTGGTGATTGGTTGATGTAAACAGCAGCCCAAGCTGGCATCTTTTGCTGCATATTGCCACAGGACTTCTTCATGGAGAAATGATTGTTTCATATCAGTCAAAACTTGTCTATGTCATGGCTAAACAAATAATATGATACAGCTATCAGCATTTTATACTCTCTCCTTCACGTAGAACATGTCTATCAAGCACAGGCAAAAAGCATTTTGTTTTACTCATAGGGAATTCCTATCACCACCTCCAGACTAATCAAGCTGAAGATAGGTCTACAAATGCTACTATTATGCGCTAATAGTTCTCTGTCGTACTACAACACATTCTGTTTCTGTTCCAACTCAAAACACATTCAGTCTGGTTTAATGTGAATGCATTGTTATACTCAGTAATGGAGTAAAAATGGATTCGTTTTTATCATGCAACCTTAGGTGGATAAACACAATTTAATTGAGACATACACTTGAAGCATTTCTCAAATAATGCTGTCATTATTCAATAAGATTACTTGCCTCAATGACATGGTAATCAAGTGAACTTGTTTCTAATCACATTGTCTGTCTGTCTCTGTTTGAGTTTCGTGGCATGTGTTGTGTCACAATAGAAAACAGATCATCATTAAAAACGAACACTTTTTTACAACTTTAGACAGCTGTAATGATTTAAGACATGGCTAGGTTAATGGGCAATTAGGAAGGGTATTATTATGCTAATTACGTAGCTTGTATTGAGTTTCTGCCTTCAGGCATTGATATAAATTGATTTATTAAGATACAAGGTAACAAAAATGAGCGAGTTGTCTGATGGTGGCAACATATAACACCCACATGTATGTTTGAGATCCCTGTCGACTGACAGAGCAGGACCTGGTGACACTGTCTCTGCCCCTGGGTAGTGGTGGGTGGGAGGGGAGCCTGTTGGTAGATTGCTGGAGTGGGAAGTAAGAGAACACACAAGTTGAGGAATAGCATGTAACCAGTTCACTGAACACCATGTTACACCACGGTCCATGGTTGCAATTAAACATATGATGGCAGACAGCACTGCCTCCACCAGCCTCCACCAGCCTCCACCAGCCTCCACCAGCCACCACCTTTACCAGCCACCACCTTTACCAGCCACCATTCCACCAGCCACCACCTCCACCAGCCACTGCCTCCACCGGCCAACACCTCCACCAGCCTCCACCTCCACCGGCCAACACCTCCACCAGCCACCACCTCCACCGGCCAACACCTCCACCAGCCACTGCCTCCACCAGCCAACACCTCAACCAGCCACTGCCTCCACCAGCCACCACATCCACCAGCCTCCACCAGCCACCACCTCCACCATGGCCACCATGCTATAGCAGTGGTTTTTGCTTTGCCTGGCCACCATGCTATAGCAGTGGTTTTTGCATTGCCTGGCCATCATGCTATAGCAGTTGTTTTTGCTTTGCTTATGTTTAATTTTATTCCCAGTCTGTCTATTAGTCAAGTGTATCATGGATTACTAACCTGGACTTAAGATGACAAAACATTTTCAAAAATGACATGTTTTGTGTGTGTATGTGTCAGTTACTCAACAAAGTTGTTAGAAAATGACAAAAAGAGTCTTGACAGAGTGCCTAACGGGCTCAGCATGATATCTCCAGGCAAAATTTTGAAAATCTTTGTTTTTAGAATTATCATGAAAAATAGATCACGCTCTGTGATTGTGCCTGTTTATGAGAGACAAGTGTGAGTCGTGGGCAGAAGTTTGTCCGTGATGTTGCAGATTGGATATTGGATCACCTGGAGTCTGGATACTGGGTGGCAGACAACAATGAACACAGATGGCTGTAGTGTTGGGTCATCTACTGATTTTTGTCTTCCATTTACTGGACCCAATGGAAGATTTCTTCGGGGCACAGGAGCCAGTGTGCCATCGTATGATACCAGACCCTGCATTGTGTGGGTGTAACCCGAGACCTCGCTCTGGACTGTGGGGAACTTTATATATGTTGGCCACATGAAAACTCTAGCCCTTTATCTATAATACACAACGATATGCAATATCTAATTGTGCAGCTTTATGTGAATAATTAAACAAGCTGATGGAATGGAGGCCAGTGTTAGTAGCCACTCAAGACCTGGCTGCGTCCACACCAGGCCACGAGGTGCCAAGGTCGTATGGCAAGCGGGCAGACAGGGATAGAACGGCAAACTTTATGCCCCTTGAGCACAGCAAGATGCTGAAAGAGAAGTAACAACAACACACTGAGGGAAGGCCCATGTAGCATGCGCACAACCACGTGTACGACTTTCTTTCGTTTGCTGTCTAAATAGGGGGAATCTATAGGAGACCAAAACACATCAAAGGCGGCCTTTTATCAATATGTGTCTTTACTCTCCTGTTTTGCCCAAGAGAAAAATCATTGTTTTGGTTGCATCTTTATAAATGGATTAGGTTGCTAAAAATATTTATACTGTGAAATCTCACCAGATGTGGGAAGGAACGTTTTTGTCAATGTGCAGAAATATAAAAAGAAAAGATTTAGCTGTAGTAGTGATTTAGCCTACAGGTCTGCCAATACGAGAGCTACAGACGAAACCCACACTGGAGTATTCCAGAGGGAGTCCGCAACAGACTCTGCAGACTACATCTCCTAGTATTTTCATTACATGGAGTTAATTTTGTTTGTGTTGTTGTAGATTTTTTATATTTGTGTACTTGTTTGGGGTGAGGGAAGCCTGCCAGCTCATCCACAGGGCTGCCAAGGGCCAGTCCCCAGCCAAAAAACGACAGTAAAAATATAAACAATATTTCGTCCTATCTTACTTCAGTGCATTCAACATATATATTTTACTAATGCAAGTCCTCCTTGCAGGCCAAGTCAGTGGACCGGGGGCTGGAATTTACAACAGCCCCAAAGTTCGCTTTTCTTTGTGGAGACCTAATGAGGGTTGGATTTCTGCTGCTGGACTCCCGCGTGAGCCCAGTTCTGCTGCAGGCTATTTACGTTATCAGAATTGTTTTGTCTGTTTATTAAAGTTTATAGTCGGTGATGGTTGCCTTTGATCAAAGAAAGTAACAGGTGATAAAATAGCTGCATTTTTAGGGTCATTAAATTTGGGAACCTTTGGGTGCAATTGTTTTGATGACGGGGACAATGAGTGCAGCTGGAGCTAATTGACAGTCACACAGGACAGCCAGGACTTGTGTTTACTTGTACTGGGTGACACGGTGATACCATCAAACATGCCATCAAATATGGTGATGCTGATAATGCACTTATACCAGTTATAGTTGATACAGTGGAATCTCTTATATACCAGAGTGCTTATCATACACTTATACCAGTTATAGTTGATACAGTGGAATTAGTAATGTACCAGGGTGCTGATAATGCACTTATACCAGTTATAGTTGATACAGTGGAATCTGTTATATACCAGGGTGCTGATAATGCACTTATTCCAGTTATAGTTGATACAATGGAATCTGTTATCACAGCATCCTCTAATATCAGGATAGCATCCTTTAATATCAGGATAACACCCCCTGATATCAGGATAGCATCCTCTAATACCAGGATAGCATCCTCATATATCAGGATAGCATCCCTTAATATCAGTAAATCATCCGCTAATATCAGGATAGCATCATTTAATATCAGTAAATCATCCCCTAATATCAGGATAGCATCATCTAATACCAGGATAGCACACTCTAATATCAGGATAGCAACCTGTAATATCAGGATAGCATCCTTTAATATCAGGATAGCACCCCTTAATATCAGGATAGCATCCTCATATATCAGGATAGCATTCACTAATATCAGGATAACATCATCTAATATCAGGATAGCATCCTCTAATATCAGGATAGCACCCCCTAATATCAGGATAGCATCATCTAATATCAGTTTAGCACCCCCCTAGTATAGGATAGCATCCCCTAATATCAGGGTAGCATCTTCTCGTCTTACATCTCAGATCAGTTGCTTGGTGAAAGTAAAACTGAAAGTAAAAGTGATTTTGAATGATGAATAACTTACAAATCCAAAAATTGTTGGAGATCGGCAGAAGATGCATTTTGCCAGACAGCAATTGGTAGTTTCCACAAAATTTTTCCTCCAAAGAAAGCCTAATAAACTTTGCCATTCTTCAAGGAAGCCACATTCCATAATACTATTGCAGACTAGAGATGTGTGTATCCATTTTGTTATACATTAAAGTAAGGTTAAATAAATTGGTTAATTTTGCTGTGGAATTTTGAATTGATACAAACATTTCAGGTCTATACAGAGTGACTATGAAGCATTTGGTGTCCCAAAGTACAGCAGGTGTCAAGTTATTAATCTGCAAATTGTAATGTCAAGGATGTGTTTGCCACTGAATTTTCTCTGCAAGTCTGGGTAAAAGACCAATTGACAGATCATATCTGGGTTGTAAGATTGCTGACAGATCATATCTAGGTTGTATGATTGCTGGTTTTTTAAAGTCGGGTTTTTGAGACTCTTGTTTCAAGTTCTTTGTGTGACCATACTATTATATTTGTCCAGTGCCTTCAAAGCACACCATGGTGCAGTTTCCTCTCCTCAAACCTTTTGGGTCTGTTTCCCAGGCAAGTCTGCCATGCACTGGTAGACTTACTGTAAAAAGTGTGGTGCTCTTTCTTGCTGTATGTGCCAGAAAGTGTACAAAATTACTGCCTACTGTTTCGCTCTTTCATTGGAAACCTACATCTTTAGTCTGTTTGCACTTCTTTTGGAGAGAAGGCAGAATGACCTGCAAGTAAGACCACCCGGTTAGACGTATTGTCAACATCCACCTTGTTACACCATCCTTGTCTGAGTGGGACAAGCCATACTACCACAGATAAAAACCAGGTGTCCAAAGAATCACTTTAAAGACACACTACTGATTTCCCAAACCAGATGAGTTATCACTTGGCAGGAATTCAGAGGATTTTTTGCTGCTAGTTTTTTCGCTGACTCTGTTTAATGTCATTGCGCTGAGCTGAAAAGCTCAAGCAAAAACAGTTCAAAATGAGGCATTATTTTGAAAATCACACGTGTCGTTTTCACCAGTTTCTCCATGTTGATAACTTTATCTGACAAGATAACAACCATACAGTGTACATGCAGACTCTAAATTGTGCTCTTGACAGTAATCTATTTATACGTTGTATGGGGTAATGTTTGCTGTGTCTTTTCTTGTGCCAATATATAAATAAACTGGAAAGGAGAACCGTATTTGAATTTATGGTGTAAATGAGATGTACAGGTGAAGACATTTTGCTGGGCCATGATGTCATCATGATGTCATCATGATGTCATCCCTGGGCTACTGTGGCCTGTGTCTGCTCACCAGTGAGTGGCTACTTCTCTTGGAGTTATGGCCACCACTGAGCAAGCAGAAAACAAGTGGTTTTTATGGGCTTTTAACCCTTTCATAGTCAGAATAAGACTCAGTCAATAGCTTTGCTGGTCAGGATAAGACTGAGTCAATAGCTTTTCTTAGCAGGATAAGACTGACTCAATAGCTTTTCTTGTCAGGATAAGACTCAGTCAATAGCCTTTCTTGTCAGGATAAGACTGAGTCTAAGCTTTCAAGTTCAGGATAAGATATGGCAGTGCAAGTAGCTGAACTTGGTTGAGGGAACTGGCAGCCAAATAACCTCAGCTTAAGAAAGTATTATGCCTTCAGTTGGATATTGAACCTTGTTGACACGTCATCTTACAGTTCTCTGTCAGTGGTTTTTCATTGCCTGTCATGCTGCAGCTGTCTGTGTGGAAGCTAGAGTATGACTAGCCAGGCAATGTAAAAACCACTAATACCTTTACAATTATGACAGAGTAGGACTAGCCAGGCAATGTAAAAACCACTGACTAATACCTTTACAATTATGACTGATTATGACTTGCCAGGCAATGTAAAAACCACTGACAAATATCTTTAAAGTTATGACAGAGTATGACGTGTTGGGCAAAAAAGTGGTGTCCATTTTATGTTTGTACTTTGCAAAAAAAAACACTGCCTGTAAACAAGGCCACTGGCTCCTGATGAAGGCTAATTTTGTGACAAATGTTTGTATGTGACATTCTTCCCAATTCAGCATTTATTTATGACAGAATCTGTTATCCGAAATTTGAAGTTTCACTCAGTAAGACTGAGTCACATGACTCCAAGAGACCATAAAGTGCATTACACTGTGCTGCTTTAGAGCAAAAAAACATGAGTTATGAAACCACATTAGTCCAGGAAGGTCTGTCCAAAAACTTGTCACCACTGTTGTGATACATAAATCATGTCTCAGCCACTTGGAGCTGCCACTTGCTTTCCACACCGGAGGCCACAATGGCTCCCAATACTTCCTGGCATAACAACGCTTTGTGTCCACATGACAACTACTGGAACACAAACTAACATACCATTTACTCATTAAAGAGACTTTTCCTCTCGTAAAAAAAACTGTGGTTTGCTCTAGTGATTTAGTTAAGGTTTACTGACAAATTGAGCCTTGGAGGACATTCTTTTGATAGTTGTTAGGTGTGTGCATGATGTATAATGTGACATATATTTATGAGCTTCAAGATGTATTTTTTGCTTTGAAGTTGACTGTGTGTTTATGGAATGAGATCAAATGTGTTGCCATTCCGCTTGTGCACCTCTCCTTGACAGTAACTGACATGTTCTACAACTTGTAGAGATTAATCAACTGAATGCTAAAATATCAGCAATACTGCTTTTTATATAAAATCCACACTTGTCTGAAAACTATCATTTTGATGTCACATTGTAACATTGTTCTTGGCTCCTTCCTAGCACCACTCAGTCAACAGCTTGCCAGGCCATCAGTTAGCCGCTTGAGGCCAGGCCTGTGTTAACCCATTGAGGCCAGGCCTGTGTTAACCCATTGAGGCCAGGCCTGTGTTAACCCATTGAGGCCAGCCCCATGTTATCCCGTTCAGGCCAGCCCCATGTTAACCCATTTAGGCCAGCCCAGTGTTAACCCATTGAGGCCAGGCCTGTGTTAACCCATTTAGGCCAGCCCAGTGTTAACCCATTGAGGCCAGGCCTGTGTTAACCCATTGAGGCCAGCCCCGTGTTAACCCATTGAGGCCAGGCCTGTGTTAACCCATTGAGGCCAGCCCTGTGTTAGCCCATTTAGGCCAGCCTTGTGTTAACCCATTGAGGCCAGGCCTGTGTTAACCCATTGAGGCCAGGCCTGTGTTAACCCATTGAGGTTAGCCCTGTGTTAACCCATTGAGGCCAGCCTTGTGTTAACCCATTGCTGGCCCAAGTACAACTGAGTCAATAGGTTCCCTGGCATTGGTTAGCTTCAAGTCTGGCCTGTGTATAGGAAACCTGTTGAGGTGGACCACGTTGATCTGAAATATCCAAAAACATATGACTGCCATGGACTTGTTGGTAATTTGAGTGGGAAAGTGTTAATTTTGGGTAAACAGTGGCTCATTAATATGTACATAGCTGTGAGGTGGGAGCCCGCATAGGAAAGTCTCTGTTCAGTATTCAGCATAATGTAGCAAGTTGAGCCTGTGCAGGAATTCATTCCCTCAAAGTCTTTTTTTTTTTTTTTTTGAAGGTTTTTTACAGTGGTATGTTGGCTAGCGATGTATGAAAAGATTTGGATAATATTTTCACCGTCGTTTTGACTTTGTAGTGATTATGGCGTATTTATAGGCGTGTGATTTCAGACATTGTCTGTGATTGAGGCTGACCGGTGGACGTACCTCCCTCAGTGGCACCAGCTGCCTCGGTGTGGACAAGTTCGAGGATGGGGAACGTGTGAAACAATTGTGTCTGCTCATCCAGGATGTTAGAGATAGGTTTGGAGGACCTATAAGCCACCCTGCTGGGCCTAATGAAGCTTAACTTTTAAAGGATTTTCTGTTCATCCATGATAGTTTGTCATTTTACTAAACAAACATATCAACATTCCCAACTCTCTTTGTTAAATGTGATGATCTTTAACAGCCAAGATGTACAGGCGTATATTTGGTGGTTGTGACTTTGTCTTCTGTTTGGACTCATAATCAATAAAGACTACTATTACTACTACCACTATTACTACTACCACCACCACTACTACCACTACTAGTACTACTATACTACTACTACTACCACCAATACCACTACTACTACCATTGCTACTACTACTACTATCACTACTACTACCACTGCTACAACTACTACCTGCATCACTACTAGCATCACTATTACTATCAATAGTACTGTTACTAATGTCAGTGTTACTACTACTACTGCTATTACTACTACTATTAGTACTCCAGCTACTACTACCACCACCACTACTATCACTGTTATCACCACTACTACTACATGCACAAGTACACCTATTGCTATTGATACTACAGTGACTACTACTACTACTGCTGGTGGCTATGACAGCCCCATGATTTCAGGAAGTAATCTGAATGTAATTTCTTTTGTCAGATTCTGGAGCAGGTTGAAGCACTTGATGTTTCTGATATATATTATATTTTTTTCTGCAACTTGAAATCACACCCTCACCCTCCATTCTCCTCCTCCTTCCAAATCCTGCCTAGCAAAAGAAAAGCCATTTGATAATAAATTCTCCTTTTGTGAAGTGTGCCTGTGTGCCTGCCCTCATGCAAGTATGCAACATGTGACAGTCTGTGTGATCCAGGGAGGTCTTAGTGTGTGGGGCTGATGACATCATGCATCATTGTACCCTGTCTTACTGGTGACATCATATATCATTGTGTCCCGTCTTACTGGTGACATCATGCATCATTGTGCCCCATCTTACTGGTGACATCATATATCATTGTGCCCCGTCTTACTGGTGACATCATGCATCATTGTGCCCCGTCTTACTGGTGACATCATATATCATTGTGCCCCGTCTTACTGGTGACATCATGCATCATTGTGCCCCGTCTTACTGGTGACACCATATATCATTGTGCCCCGTCTTACTGGTGACATCATGCATCATTGTGCCCCGTCTTACTAGTGACATCATGCATCATTGTGCCCCGTCTTACTGATGACATCATGCATCATTGTGCCCCGTCTTACTAGTGACACCATGCATCACTGTGCTCTGTCTTAGTTGTGACATCATACATCAATTTGTCCCATCTTACTGGTGACATCAGGAATCATGCCCTATCTTACTGGTAGTATCACCATGCATCATGGTGCCCCGTCTTTATAATGACATCATGCATCACAGTGCCCCATATTACTGGTGACATCATGCATCATTGTGCCCTCTGTCTTACTCATGGTGCTGAGGGGTTCCTCATCCCCCCCCCCCCCGTCTTACCTATAGTGTCAAGGAGGTACCTCATTGTGCCCCACCCCCATGGTATAAAGAGAGTGCCTCATTATACCCCCATGTTACCTATGGTGCCAAGTTTCTCATTGTAACCCTGCTCTACCTGTGGTGCTAACAGGTACCTCATTGTGTCCCGTGTCTTATATATGGTGTTAAGGGGGTATTTCATTGTGCTCCCGTATCATGCATATGGTATAAGGGGTTGTCTGAGTGTGCCCCCTTGCCATCCCTTTGATGTTAAGGAGGTACGTCATTGTACCCCTGTATTACATATAGTGTAAAAGGGTGTCATATTATGCACCCTGTCCTTGTCTCATGTTTGGTGGGAGGGGGCTAATTGTGCCCGCTTGTCATCCCTTTGGTGCTATGGAAGCGTGGCAACTTAGTGTTAAGCCAATCAGCCCCGCCCGTAGGTACTGTCGTGTCAGAATTGTGTTGTGCCACGCTGTCTGTTGCTACAGATGTGATTTGTAGAGATACACACCCTCATGTCTGCCTGCACATCAGTGGCCCACCATAAAACAAGTGGTTTTGTCTGCCCAAGTAGTACAGAACCCTATTGTTGCCTGGTGTTTGTACTCATTACTACCCTCCATAAAGTACCGATGCCGTTTTGTCTGAATCCAGGCAGAAATAAGTAGGAAGATTTCATAAAGGTCATTGGATCTATTTAAATGGATACCCTGGAAGTATGTTTAAGGTAAGAGCAGAGATCAAAGAGCCAGTACTTGGCAGGGATTCTGTGAAGAATGCCAGGATGTTGTAAGACGTGTGTAAGACCAGACTGAGAACACAAGTAGCAGGGAGTCTGTGGAGGCAACACAAGCCACGTTTAAGCAGGAGTTGGCCCGTAATGAGGCGAAGACATAGCAAGCTATTACAGGTTTGCTGCTACCACATAGCTACATCTAGGGTCAGGTCTGTGGGCACTATCAAGGTCTGACCTTAGTGGGTGAAGGGACAGCCTAGGGTCAGGTCTGTGGGCACCATCAAGGTCTGACCTTAATGGGTGAAGGGACAGCCTAGGGTCAGGTCTGTGGGCACCATCAAGGTCTGACCTTAGTGGGTGAAGGGACAGCCTAGGGTCAGGTCTATGGGCACCATCAAGGTCTGACCTTAGTGGGTGAAGGGACAGCCTAGGGTCAGGTCTGTGGGCACCATCAAGGTCTGACCTTAGTGGGTGAAGGGACAGCCTAGGGTCAGGTCTGTGGGTACTATCAAGGTCTGACCTTAGTGGGTGAAGGGACAGCCTAGGGTCAGGTCTGTGAGCACTATCAAGGTCTGACCTTAGTGGGTGAAGGGACAGCCTAGGGTCAGGTCTGTGGGTACTATCAAGGTCTGACCTTAGTGGGTGAAGGGACAGCCTAAACCACACTCTGCATGACAAAATGGACTGGTAGTCCCTCTCTGTGCCTAGGGCATCTGCTGCTGTGTGTGGTTAGGCCATGGAGCAGACTAGTCTGGGCAGCTGCATGTATATATTTCCCCATTCTTTTCTTTTCTTTATTCCAGTGGGCAGCAACTCAGATAGGTTAGTGGCTGTTATATTTTCATACATCAGTTCGCTTCTTGAACAGTTTACTGGTGTCAAGGTCAAGAATTAGTCCCCTTATATCTTTGTTTACTTTTTTATTAATTATATGCTGATCAAAAGCCTTGCGGCATGTGTAAAGAAAACTTTTCCTTTTTTTCCAGTCAGAAGATATTTCATCATGTCCCTATTGTCTCCCTGTATTGGCAACTGATGGCTGAACATGCTGTTGCTTTAACTTGAAGCCAGCAGATGGCAGCACCAGAACTCAGGTGTATTTGTGTATGTGTGAGATAGCAGGAGGCATGAACCAGTTGAAGGATCAGCCAGAGACGTATATCGTGTAAAGCATTATACCTTTGCTGACAGGCTGTGGGAGCAGACGTGTTGGGACAAAACCAACTTACCATGAGAGTGTTTCAATACTCATGCACTGGGAAAATGTATTTCAGTAGAGATTATGAAATATGTTTTTTTAATGTGAGAATCTAGCTGTCATGTAAAAATGAAATCATGACTACAAGGATGGCTGCAGGACAGCATATATGACAAAAAGACAAGAGCACTTGAGCCCTGCAATGAAACACAAGTTAATTTGACTATTGATATGCATATATAGGGCTGAGACTTGACTGATACAGTGAGCCATCTCACTGTGGCAGCTGGTCATTTATTGTATACTTGAACTTTGGATGTCAGTGAATAGACATGAACGGAGCCTGTTTATAATAGGCAGAAATTATTTCACCCAAGTAGAAAATCATTTGAGAAATGCCTGGGAGTGCATGCAATTCAGTTGTGCTCAATTCTTTATCATGTAAACATCATTATAGTGATTATATAGCTGTATCATCTGTGGTGCCCTTATAAAGGAAATGTCTACTTTTGGTGCTTGTATCTTTTGATACTTTGACAATAGACCGCTCAGAGGTTGGGAAGAGGACAAGCTGATCCCTTGTCTCCATCTGATGTGGGAGTACAGTCTAATTAGATGTCCACAAAGCGGTCAGGTTTAAGGCCTTGCACAGGGTCAACGGGTTTTATGAATAGTAAACAATAGCCATTAGTGGGTGGTTGTTGTGGGATAAAAGCTGGGGCATGACACATGACCTTCGCACGGACAATGCCTGGTGCTTTTGTTATAAGCCCAGGTGGCTAAATCCACATAGCCTACACCATAGTTTTGGAATAATGAGTAAACTTAATGAAATATGAAAGTTTATGGTGAGGATTACAAATATTTCAAATGAAGACTGCCAGGTGTGGCCTGGAAGTACTAGCCGCTGTTTAAAGTGTGACAATGTAGATGATTTGTAGCTGTGTCATGACACATTGTGTCCACTCTCAGTGTCCGAAGGTCGTGGGAGAGGTGACCATGGACTGGACACCAGAGAAAAGAAGCCATAAGGCATGAGGCAATGTTTGTGCATTAAAGTATTGTGTTACTAGCGTCTTTCCGATGCATTGCTGTCAGCGACAATTGCTGGTCACCAGCTAAGCTTTGAACTCGTGAACTCAAGCCACTGACCACTATAAGTTGTCATGTTTGTGGTCGTTTGCCCTGCACCCCCTTACTGTTTGACAGTCATCAGTTGCTATGGCTATTGTTCCTGGCGATGCATCCATTGATGAGTTATTTACAACAGCAGGCAGAAAAACAAGCTTTGCCTGTGAGCGTTTAACTGTAGTGGGTCTACCTGTTATTTGCTGTGTGCTTAAATCACAGAGGCATTCTTTGTTACTGATAGATGTGTCTTGCAAGTGTTTGTCTTCTCTGAGCACCTCAGTCAGTGGCTTGGTGTTGAAGTGAAAGGATTACTTATGGCATTGAGCCAAAGTCTTGAAGGATTTGGCCAATTAGACTCTATTGGGAGCAAATCACAGCACAGCAAACTAGCTCATTTCTTCCCCTGTCTCCTTTGACCACTGTGTCTGTGTTCAGACTTTGAACAGTCTTAGTATATAGGAGAATATTTCCATGGAGAAAGTGTCTTTGTTAGTAATTTGGCTGCTTTGAATTGGGAAATGCAAGACTATCAGAACAAACAGCATCAAGACATTCTGGTTTTATCTGCATTTCCATCTCATTTTCTCCAGATGAAAGTTTAATTTGGCAATCTTTGACTTTTTATACATGGTCACTTTGTGGAACTCTTCCTGTGATCTTGACATGTCCATAAAACGTTTGTGTTGTCGCCTGTTTCTTGCATCTTTTCTTTACCTTTTAGTTGTTAGTTTTACTTTAAACTTTGTCCATCTTACATGCAGGCCTTCCAGCTGGGGAACTCTTGCTGGGGAACTCTTGTAGCAATCCAACTACATGTAAGAGCTTACGGTTCTCTTCAGTTTTACAGGTCTCCTTAATCATGCGGAAATAGGACAGAGCATGACATCAGTTCCTAAAATCTCTTATTATCAGTGATCATAGTTTTATTTTACAAGCATATAACACATAACAGCCAGTATGTAAACTTATCTATTTAAATCTATCATGCAAATGTAACCCTGTGTTCCAGAAATAGTACATGCACAGCATCTACTGCACCTAGATCTCAAGATAAGGTCAGAAAATGATAGCTCTTGCCACACAAAAAGTCAGGTGGTCCTGTCACGAATATATATATATATATATATATATATATATATATATATATATATATATATATATATATATATATATATATATATATATATATATATATATATACATATACATATATATATCAAGCCTTAAATCTTGTGTAACCAAGTTTTCTCACAATGTTCTAACATTTTAAGTTACCAGGAAAAATTGGCATTGACTCTGGTAGTGGACATTGACTGTGGCGGTTGGCTTTGACTGTGGTGCATCATTAATCTGAGTCCTTCAGGGTCATGGTTACTGAGATTGGTTTCCAGATAAACTGCACAGATCCTTTGGTAAAGATTTTTAGCTCAGCTGACTTGGCAGTTGTGGGTGGGTCTCTACCAAGTTTGTTCAAATGGTCATGCTCCAGTAGATTTTAGTGTTTTTATTAATTTTTTTTTTTTTTTTTTTTTTTTGACAAATCTTAAAAATTCTTCTCCAAAACCGCTCACCCAATTGCTTTGATCTCACACAAGAACACTCCTGGGAGCTCCTAGTTCTTAATTTGTTCACCAGGTGGAGCTGCAGTTTTTGTGTATTTTCATGATTTCTTGTGTGTTTTGGCTATTAGTATTTTCAACTTCTTCTCCAGAACCATCACACAGATTAAGCTGAAACTTTGGATAAATTTCTTGTTAAAAGGTCAAACAATGTTGTTCACCATCTACCAAGTTTGTTCAAATGGTCATGCTCCAGTGATTTTTGGAATTTTCATGATTTTTTGGGGGGGCAGGGGGAATCTTTAACAAAGTTTTAATTGGAAAGTTTAACATGGGAATTTCTTGTAATGGTCATAACTTCAATAACTTTGGCCAGATTTGTGTCAAATTTAGTAGGAATGTACCTTTGAAAAGTGCCTACCTATTTTGTCCTATCCCAAGCCCACAGAACATCAAGTGTAATGAATCTTCAGGTCAGCTGAGCATGAGCTATTCAGACAACCCTCTTGTTGAAAAGCTACACCAAATTACAGCTGACTGGAGGATCCGGAGTCATCCTCTAGTTGGACATCATCACTCATCTTTTTGATAGCATTTTGGAGTGCATTGGTGGGGGAGGTATACAATAATAGTGATCATAAGGGGGCTATGACTGGGGGAGGTATACAATAATAGTGATCATAAGGGGGCTATGACTGGGGGAGGTATACAATAATAGTGATCATAAGGGGGCTATGACTAGGGGAGGTATACAATAATAGTGATCATAAGGGGGCTATGACTGGGGGAGGTATACAATAATAATGATCATAAGGGGGCTATGACTAGGGGAGGTATATAATAATAGTGATCATAAGGGGGCTATGTCCTAGCAATACAGTATAGTTCTGAATGAATGGATTTCTTGACTCTCTTACAAAAAGACTTTTTTTGGCAAAGACAGGAGATAGCATGGAGTTTGTTGGGTGACCCCATCCGGGCAAAAGGTCATGTACGGGTGTGCTTGTACCCTTCCAGTGAGCTCCAATTGACCAAAATATTTTGCCTTCAAGGTATTGTGGCATGAAGTGGTAGAACGTGTGAAATGATCTTGTCCTCAGGTGGGCCGTCAGTGGTAACAATGACAAAGCAAGATGTTGTATTTCATAACAGCAGCTCAGGTATGGAAATAACCAGGCCGCTGTGTATTTGCATCAGATTTAGGTGAGGCTGGGCTCTGTGCCTATCTCATTATTCACCTGTATACCTGACTGGGAGGCCTGTTCAAAATGTCTGCTCGACCATAAGTGTAACGGCCGTCTTGTTGTTTCACCACCACCAATCAAGCTAATGCAAATAATATGTATTGCGCGAGAGGCCAGGCAGCTCTCCGGGCCATGTGGTCAAACAGTCTATGCAAGTGCAACTGCATTAACGGCCATTTCCAGGACCCTTCTTAGCAAGCTTGTCTAGACTATTTGTCCATGCAGAGCGGTGCTGGGCATTCATGCAGCTGTACGTGTGGCAAAGTTTACCTTTTTTTACGAGCACGCTTACATAGTTTGACGAGTGACAAGGGGAAGTTGCATTGGGCAAGATTGGGCTCAGGCCTGGGGAACATAGTGACCACTTACAAGAATGTAAATTATATTTGTAGAAAAATAAGAAGGGAAAAAACAGTTTGTTTTTATTCATTGTGGCTTGTTTGGGGAGATGATGGGGATAGTGTAGGGCTCCGGTGTGGAGAACCACCGCTGCATAATTCATCCCGCTACATGCCATCCTGCCCTTGACGTCAGACAGAGGCTGCGATGACGCAGACTTGTTTTAGAATAACTTGGCAAAATATCTCCCTCTGGACCAAACCTTATCCAGACCAACTTTATTTCAATATTTTGGGTTTAATTTAGAATTTCAAAATAAATTACCTCACTTTATCACATGTTCATAGTTTTCTGATCGTCAATAAAGGTATTGACTCACTAGAGTGAATGAGCAAGATTTCTTGGGGCAGGACACTAGTCTGCCCACTGTTTCATAACCTTATCCATCTAAAAGATGAAACTTGAAAACCAAAAGTCTCCACAAATCATATTGCGTATCATAAAAATGAAGCTTGAGCCTGTACTATTACTGATTGGCTCTTCACTTGCTCACTTATCTGAGTATTCAATGCTTAATCCATATATATTTTATTACTAAACGATATCTCCTCACAACTTTTGGACAATGATTTTTCTCAAGCTCTGATAATTGTTTTCTCAACCAAAATAAAAAGTTCCAGTATGTGTAGAATGCTGTCTGTGTGGTGTCAGATAGCTATGAACTGGACTGTCCCTTAGCAGTGGTCCAGGCAGCAGATAACTATGGACTGGACTGTCCCTTAGCAGTGGTCCAGGCAGCAGATAACTATGGACTGGACTGTCCCTTAGCAGTGGTCCAGGCAGCAGATAGCTGTGGACTGGACTGTCCCTTAGCAGTGGTCCAAGTAGGCAGGCAGTTGTGGGGATAGTAGGACCTTATCAAACTAAGAATGATTTTATGACCAAAAATCCAGAGAGTTGCAGAGTTTGGGCTTAGGAGCATATGTCTGAAATGTGAACTGTTTTCATACTATATTGCTGATCATATATTGTCCTGTGAATTAAGCCAGAATTGCTTTTGAATTATACATTCATAGTCCTTACAAAACTGGCTTTCAGTCATGTTTTTGCATAGCCTGGCAAGTCATGCTGTAGCTGTCATGATGGTAAAGATCTCAGTCAGTGGTTTTTGCATTGCCTGGCAAGTCATGCTCTAGCTGCCCTTGTGACTGCTACAGAATGATACGCCAGGCAATGCAAAAGCCACTGGCTTGCGCTGTTACCAGTACCACCTGAGCACGGAGAGAGTGAAGGCTGATGTATGGCAAGTATGCAACGGCAGGGAGGAGTGAGATGAAAAGATGTTTGCTAAACAGTCCGCTCTCACTTACTGCGTGTGTCTTGCCGCTGATCATACATTGTTACAGACACACAACCTGCAGACAAGAATCCAAAAATACCACCACATACTGTAAGCCATGTGAACAGAGAGAGGATGGAACCATGGCTCACAGTGACCCCTACTGGCTGGAATGTAAACAAATAGAGTCAATTACATACATAAGACCCACATACATGCTGGGTCACATAGACCATTGCTCAACCTTCACAGAGGACTTTTTAGAAAATTATTGTCAAAAAAGTGTCTCAATGAGAGGACATAAGTCAGAGTGTCCCTTTTTATCCCTCAGAAACACTCTTGCTGTGCTGTGAAAATAACACTGGTGTATGAATTTGGAAGGCTTGGGGGTCCATCAACAACACAAAATCATTTAAATACTTGAACTTATTTTATAGATGCAGTGCAGTTAGAGGCTCAATACGACACAATGTCATCAACATGATGACATCATGTCCCAAATGACACCACTACAGCATTATGACACCACTGCAGCATTATAATGACACCACTGCAGCATTATAATGACCCAACTGCAGCATTATAATGACACTACAGCAGCATTATAATGATGACACTGCAGCATTATGACACCACTGCAGCATTATAATGACACCACTGCAGCATTATGACACCACTGCAGCATTATAATGACACCACTCCAGCATTATGACACCACTGCAGCATTATAATGATGACATTGCAGCATTATAATGACACCACTTCAGCATTATGACACTACTGCAGCATTATAATGACACTACTGCAGCATTATAATGACACCACTGCAGCATTATAATGACACTACTGCAGCATTATAATGATGACACTGCAGCATTATAATGACACCACTGCAGCATTATAATGATGACACTGCTTCATTATAATGACACCACTGCAGCATTATAGTGACACTACTGCAGCATTATAATGACACCACTGCAGCATTATAATGATGACGCTTAGCAGAGTGTAATGACACCCCTATAACAAAATAAATAAATGAAGAAATAAATACCCCTGTAACAAAATAAATAAATGAAGAAATAAATACCTCTGTAACAAAATAAGTTAATGAATAAAAATATACCCCTATAACAAAATTAATAAATACCACTGTAACAAAATAAAGAAATGAATAAGTAAATACCCCTATAACAAAATTAATAAATACAACTGTAAGAAAATAAATAAATACCCCTGCAAAAAATAAAGAAATGAACAAAGAAATGCCCCTGTAACAAAACAAATAAATACCACTGTAACAAAATCAATAAATATCACTGTAACAATATAAATAAATAAATAAATAAATAAATAAATAAATAAATAAATAAATAAATAGATAATTTAGTAAATAAGTAAATAAATGAATGAATAAATAAATAAATAGATAAATAAATAATTTAGTAAGTAAATGAATAAATAAATAAATAAATAAATAGATAAATAAATAAATCCAAAATTAATAAATACCACTGTAACAAAATACATAAATGAATGAATAAATACCCCTGTAAAAAAGTAAAGAAATGAATAAAGAAATGCCCCTGTAACAAAATAAATAAATACCACTGTAACAAAATAAATGAATAGCACAAATACCCCTGTAACAAGATAAAGAAATTAATAAATAAATACTGCTGTTACATTATGACACCTTTTGCAACACTGTGACAGCCAGCATGACAGCATGGCCATCACGGCAAGAATAAAATGTGTTTGACTTGAGTCAACCATTAAAACACTTTAGGAATATACAATTACGGTTACACCTCACCTGTGGTTACACCTTGTCTTGGGGTATGCTTTACCTTGGAAGGTAAATTTATTCTATTTATTTTTTTCCTGTCGTAAATTCTCCAGGCAGTTCCATCAACACGTAGTCATTGCAAATTATTCTCTATTATGAGCTTATAGGCAAAAAATTTCTTTGAATTCGTCACTTTACTGATATGTAGACACTAATGGGCTTTCAAATACCTGGGAATTGGCACAGAGGCTTCACGGAGTTCTAATCTTTCAACTGGTGTCTATGCAAGTTTAGAAAAGTTGATGGTAGGAAGAGCTCAGGCCAAGCATATCATTTGTGGAGATGATGAATTCAGTGTGACTGAAGGACGATAGGTTGAGGACTGACAGCTTCAGTCGGCACCCGAGAGGTCAACAGAAAGCTACAGGTACATATAAACAGACAACCTGACAAATTTGTTTTGGCCAGAGTTTGTCAGTCGTAGATTGACTACATCATAGGGCCAAGTAACCAGGTAAAAATACTCTTTTTTACTTATGATTGACCTTGGCTGACCTTCTGAAAAAGTCAGAGAAAGAAATAATGATGTGTGTATTTTAATTTGACACAATGTATCCTCTAATAAATCTGATTTCACTTTTCCACAATTTGAGTTGAAATATATTCTGATGAGTTGCTAAATTTATCAGTACAGCCTAACGGCATACCTGAGATAATAAGAAACAATGTGAAGAATGCCTGAAGGAGTGCTTTACCTATGTGGCTGTGTGCTGCCTGCGTTTTTGCTGGTATTACTGCGGTAATGAGCGGGCCAGACTGCTCCTGGTAGCATCAATAAGAAACCTGGGTGTACGGGTCTACCTCTCGGCAGACACCTACCAAGACTCATCCGTTAGGAGCAGAACGTGTCAGATTCAGCACTGTGGCATCAGCGGCCCACGGGAATGTGGGATAAAAGAGGAAGTAGGCCTGCAGGGCAAGGAGGCTGTAGCATTGAGGTGTAAAGGTAAGACACGGCCCCCATGAGGAGAGGTCAAGCTGGGTCAGTCAGATGTCTGGACGTGGCCAGCCAGCTCCTGTACATGATAACAGGTAGCGCTTATCTGTCGGGTTAGCACAGGTGAGGGGGCCCCAGACTGATGGATGCTTACAGTACAGGTAATGGCACGTGCCACAATCTAATGGGAGACGCATATCATTGTTATGATTTCATGGCTGACTGAAAAGTTTTGACAAAAATGTCCACATAGATTTTAGATAATGGATAATTTAGAAGATAAAGGTGAGCAGTGGGAAGATAAACATAAACACGACAACCACTTGAAGAGAACACGGCCGGCATGGAGCCTGATAATATGTCCGACCTATTGATTGCAGGTGACAGGCCAGGCCCAAGCTAAACAACCTTTAAGAGCAAGACAAAAACTGCTTAAGGTTAACATTGCTGCTATATAAGCTTCTTATTTATGTATCAGCTTGTAGCAAATATTGACACCTTGTATACAAATATGTCAGATTGTATCAAAATGGTAATACTTTATATACAAGCAGTCAGATAAATTTTCCAGAAACCAATTGCACTATAAAACTGCAAAATTGTCAATAAATCAAGACCGTAAATAACTTTTAAACATGAAGCACAAATGTGTCACATTTCAGGTTTAACACAGGCTGGATAAGTGACATGCAAACTTGCCAGTTACCTGAGGGATATATATATATATATATATATATATATTACCGCTATACCTATATCATATGTTTGTAATGCATAAAGAAGGGTTTTTGGGTACAGGGTGGGTGCAACAGGTTGGACTGTAAACTGTTGCCGCTCGGGCTTGGGCCTATCCGTGATGCATGTTCTCTTTTGAAGTTATATAAATTACGATCTTTGAATGCTGACACTGTCAGTGTATATGTTGACTGGGAGTATGCAAGGAGACGCAGTGCTTGTGTACATACCACAGACACACATAGCGCCCACTAGACTGTCTAAGACTAGGCTCCTACTTGGCCCTGTTTTGACTGTCTTGACTCAACTGACAGTAAGTCTTAACCCACCCCATGATAAGCTGTCTGTATTGCCTTAACCCACCCCATGATAAGCTGTCTGTATTGCCTTAACCCACCCCGTGATAAGCTGTCTGTATTGCCTTAACCCACCCCGTGATAAGCTGTCTGCATTGCCTTAACCCACCCCATGATAAGCTGTCTGCATTGCCTTAACCCACCCCATGATAAGCTGTCTGCATTGCCTTAACCCACCCCATGATAAGCTGTGTGCATTGCCTTAACCCACCCCATGATAAGCTGTCTGCAATGCCTTAACCCACCCCATGATAAGCTGTCTGCATTGCCTTAACCCACCCCATGATAAGCTGTCTGCATTGCCTTAACCCACCCCATGATAAGCTGTCTTCATTGCCTTAACCCACCCCATGATAAGCTGTCTGCAATGCCTTAACCCACCCCATGATAAGCTGTGTGCATTGCCTTAACCCACCCCCATGATAAGCTGTCTGCATTGCCTTAACCCACCCCATGATAAGCTGTCTTCATTGCCTTAACCCACCCCATGATAAGCTGTCTGCATTGTCTTAACCCACCCCATGATAAGCTGTCTGCATTGCCTTAACCCACCCCATGATAAGCTGTCTGCATTGCCTTAACCCACCCCATGATAAGCTGTGTGCATTGCCTTAACCCACCCCATGATAAGCTGTCTGCATTGCCTTAACCCACCCCATGATAAGCTGTCTTCATTGCCTTAACCCACCCCATGATAAGCTGTCTGCAATGCCTTAACCCACCCCATGATAAGCTGTCTGCATTGCCTTAACCCACCCCATGATAAGCTGTGTGCATTGCCTTAACCCACCCCATGATAAGCTGTGTGCATTGCCTTAACCCACCCCATGATAAGCTGTCTGCATTGTCTTAACCCACCCCATGATAAGCTGTGTGCATTGCCTTAACCCACCCCATGATAAGCTGTCTGCAATGCCTTAACCCACCCCATGATAAGCTGTCTGCATTGCCTTAATCTACCCCATGATAAGCTGTCTGCATTGCCTTAATCTACCCCATGATAAGCTGTCTGCATTGCCTTAACCCACCCCATGATAAGCTGTCTGCATTGTCTTAACCCACCCCATGATAAGCTGTGTGCATTGCCTTAACCCATCCTATTGTTTTGGACAAAATTCCTATTCAAACAATGTTAAGATATTATTTCACTGTGTTTTTATATTCAAGGTTTTGTACCATCAGCTGAATAAGCGAAAATAAGAGTAAAGCAATTTACCGTACATTGCCTGAACCCACCCTGTGATAAGCTGCCTTCTTTGCCCGGCACCTAATGAGGTGCCAACCAATACAAAAACTACTGACTTTAGACTAGGCAGGTCCATACTCAAATGAAAGCTCTTTTCAAGAGGAATTTGAACATGTAATTATCCTTTAAAAGAGAGAAAGTATAGGAAAGAATCCATCACTTGAAAGAAATGAGTTGCATTAATGTTGATTCTTCTGCTAGAGTAAGGCCGGCCCATGACTAGGCACTGGAGGTAAGCAAAATCTGTACATGACACATGGCTGGTCCAGTGGCTCTCTTTGGTCATGTGGTGAGACTGCAGAGTTTGCCGTCTGTACTAAGGTGATTGTAGGTTTCCAGATCTGTGTGCTTTAGAGAGCAAGTAAACTGGAAGATCTTTGCTTCCAGTGTCTATTCATGTGTGTCAGTTCATGTGCAGTGAAACCTGTTTTGAGGGACCACCCTAAGGGCAGGCCAAAAAGTGGTCACATGAGGCAGGTGGTCTCTCAATAGGGGTGCAGTGGTAACATGGGAAAAATAGCAAAAGGGACTTTGGAAATATGGTCTGAAAAGACAGGTGGTCTTTCATTACAGTGGTCTCTTAAAATAGGTTTCATTGTATTCCCAAAGTCTGGCTTTGGCTTATATAAAGATCTCAGTTCTGTTGGAATGGTTTTGTGTTTGTTGTTTGTGTATGTTAGGCTGACCTGTCTTGACATTGACAAAGCCTTTGCATTTCAATTTCTGTTTTAATCTGTTTGTTCTTAATGTTGAAGGAGAGTCTTGTCTTTGTCTTGTATTACTTGTATTTGTGGAGGTCTGTGATACAGTGCTGTAATGGTGGACAGACATATTTGCTGACCGTGTTGATTGATGGTCATAATGGTCATGTCTTTCTCATGACTTTACATAGAGCTGATCAGCCTTTGATACCATCTGTGTGGAGATTCCATCATTTCTGAGCAAGAAATGAAAAGTGTGCTTCAATTTGGTGTGGAGAAAAGTGTGGTAATAAAATGCAGATGTGGGATAATATTATTGCATAAATGAGACAAATGTATTGACAAAGTGTCGTGGAGGCCATAGGTGATACCTAGGAATGACTGGTACGTGCTTACAGTGCTGACCATCTCTCCATGCCGCCATGTCTTAGACCCATTCCTCCAAGTCTCTCACCCTCTTGCGTGTAAAGTCAGAAGGGTCGGTCCATCTATTGGGCTTAGGGTGGTCATTGGAAGCCTCCCTGGGGGAGCAACCATTAATTCGGCCATGCTGGACATGTATATTCCCTGGCTTAGTGGCCTGGCGGGGCTGGCATTAGGCCAGACAAAATGTCGTCTGCTCCCAATTTTTCATCACAATCCAGGAGAAAACTCCAAGGATCTGACTTTGATATTTGGATGAATATTGTAGACATGGCCTTCATCCTTCCTACATCTCAGTCACCAGCTTTCCATTTGCTATTTTTTTATCATCTTATCCCAGAAATTGCTGACAGATCGTTGCGGTGGTCAGTTTGTTACTCAAAACTTTATCCCGGGCAAATGTAAAACCAAGCACACAAATGGGGATGGACTTGTGGGATCTCTCTATTGGATGTAGTGTGTAGCAGACTTGCAAATGTGCAGTGCGGTAATCCTACTTGGGAATTATTTAGTTTTGTTGAGGCCATAAATATCAATACAGAGATTATTGACATAGGTGAAATTACATAAAGTGCACATGAAGTTGTAGCTTTGATTAAGAGAAGACCTGCTGTTGATGAACTGCTTTCTTTGACTTGATTAGGCTCTGATAGATCCCATTATAGGGCCCTCTAGAAACATTTAACTGTTGAATCAAAATTGTCAGTCTTTCATACATCAGAGTGTAAATCAGAATGTAAATTTACAAGAAGTCCTTTAGGAGGTGGACCATACTGACCTCACTATTGCCATTTTGACTGTGTTTTTCATGAAATAATAGTAAATAATAATTGAAATATATCTTTGATATCTATAAATTATTGCAAAAGTCAGGAGTAGAAGAAAAGCTTTGCAATACATGGTCCACCCATAACTTTAGAAAGTCCACCATAACACAAGGCAGTGCTCCGCAACCTGAGGCAGTCCTCCATAGTCTGAGACAGTCCACCCTCAGGCTGAGAGAGTCTTACCATAACCTGAGACAGTCTACTGTTAGCCTGAGAGAGTCTTACCATAACCTGAGACAGTCTACCCTCAGGATGAGAGTCTTACCATAACCTGAGACAGTCTACCCTTAGCCTGAGAGAGTATTACCATAACCTAAGACAGTCTACCCTCAGCCTGAGAGGGTCTCACCATAACCTGAGACAGTCTACCCTCAGACTGAGAGGGTCTCACCATAACCTAAGACAGTCAACCCTCAGGCTGAGAGATTCTTACCATAACCTAAGACAGTCTACCCTCAGCCTGAGAGAGTTTTACCATAACCTAAGACAGTCTACCCTCAGCCTGAGAGGGTCTCACCATAACCTGAGACAGTCTACCCTCAGACTGAGAGGGTCTCACCATAACCTAAGACAGTCAACCCTCAGGCTGAGAGATTCTTACCATAACCTAAGACAGTCTACCCTCAGCCTGAGAGAGTTTTACCATAACCTAAGACAGTCTACCCTCAGCCTGAGAGGGTCTCACCATAACCTGAGATGCCACGTTTAGCCTCAGACAGCAGTCAAGTGATGGTCCTGTCCGGCAGGTGGTCTCATTGGGAGGCATAGGAAGGTCAAGGAGTAAGACTGGTAACAGTTAGTGCCCTGTATGGCAAGTACTTTCATCTTGGAATAATATTCAGTCCTACACGTTACAGCACCCTTCATGATGGCTTGTCCTCAGGATCTGTGCTACAGACACCTGATGAGGAAAGGTGACTGTCTCTGGATGCCATTTTCGGACGCCATCAGCATTTTTGGCTGGCCTTTGGTCAATGAAGATTTTGGTGATTTACTTCCAAGTCCTCTGATCATGTGTAACTTAATTCCTCTAGTATCTTCGTTCATTCATCTGCCTATCATGCTGACTGTCAGCTCATGGCCCCACCTTGACTTTGGTGCTTTTTCGTCTCAAAAGTATGGCAGTCTTTCAGCATGTTCAAGTTCAGCACACACATCGCTGTGTTTGTTTTCCTTGCAGTTTGCTGCATACAGTCGTTGTACCAGGCTCCAAGTTTGTGAGTAGAGAACAAGCCTCAGACACCAGAAAGCTGTCAACCACTTTGCATCCATATCTGGCATTGATCGAGGTGCTCAGGACAATCCCCTTTTGTCATTCACAGATATTTTTGAGAATTTAAAAAAAATCATAAATATATAAGTAAATAATTTAGAATGTCCAGATATAAGGATACAATTTATTATGAAGACTTTTATGAAGACTAGGGTGATTTGAAATGGAAACCAACATATAGCAGGTACATGCAGAGAAACAGTAGCATGTGCATGGGGCAGGAGAGACGTGTATACGGGGCAGGAGAGACGTGTGCGTGGGGCAGGAGAAACGTATGTATGGGGCAGGAGAGACGTGTGTATGGGGCAGGAGAGACGTATGCGTGGGGCAGGAGAGACGTGTGTATGGGGCAGGAGAGACATGTGTACGGGGGCAGGAGAGACGTGTGTACGGGGCAGGAGAGATGTGTGTATGGGGGCAGGAGAGACGTATGTATGGGGCAGGAGAGACGTGTGCATGGGGCAGGAGAGACGTGTGTATGGGGCAGGAGAGACGTGTGTATGGGGCAGGACAGACTAGACGATTTGAATCAGGGCCGCAGCTCACCGACCACGCTGAGTCAGTCACTGTGAGCAGGCGGGACATTAGTCATAAGCTGTGCCGATGATCTGTACATTGGGTCTGTGTGCATTCTACAGGTACAGTAGTGTGTACAATTAGGTAGAAATGAAAGGATGTAGAACTCTCAAGATGCAGGACAGCAGAGCATTATAGCCTGGTCAATAGGAGCATTATAGCCTGGTCACTGGGAGCATTATAGCCTGGTCACTGGGAGCATTATAGCCTGGTCACTGGTGGAGCATTATAGCCTGGTCACTGGGATTGCTAGCAGCGGGAACCAAGCCGACCACTCTGTGGTCAGTGCAGAAAGGAGCAACTGCAGGCTGTCACGTGTCAGCCTGACATATCAACCAGGCTCAGGCTGTCGCATGTCAGCCTGACATATCATCCAGGCTCAGGCTGGAAATCTTGTGGAGGCCTGGTCTGCCAGGGAGGCTTGGGCATCCAACAAAACACATTGCTGTCGTGGGGTTTGTTTTGTTTGTTTTTTGGTATTTTTAACTTGACTTTTATTATATGAGTAAAGTTAAACATAAATTTCATATTTCCTGTATTATCCGATGAGATTTTAAAATGTGAGATTTGATAAAGAAGAAAAAGGCCTTGTATTTGGAGGATTGCCTGTTGAAGGTCTCAGTGACGCTGCTATGTCAGCAAGGCTGTGTACCAGTTGACTAAGTGTTTGTTTTAGGTGGAGACTAATGAGAAGTACTCAGATGTCAGAGCCTGTAATGATGAGGGTGGGTACTGTGTGGCTACAGATCTACCTGCCACTCTCCAGCCACTCAATTAGTATCACCTGTCAACATGGGTGGGTGGCTCAGCAGGGCGGGTCTCTGGGTGTCTGTGTGTCTGTGTGTGTATCTGTGTGTCTGTGGTCATACTTCTTCCACTAGTTGTATATGAAACAGAGACATCATATGCAGTGAAATCACTGTTTGATAATAATAGCAATAGTAGTATTAGTAACTTTATTGTCAATATTAAGAGACGAATGGCTGATGTATTTTGATCAGTTCAAATAATCTAAATTTGAGTTGAAAACAAAAAATGTGTTAGCAGTGTGTTTGTGATGGCTGTGCCCCGGCCCAGGGGTACAGGTGACCTGTGGGGGGCGGGGTCAGAGGTCATTGTGTTCTCGTCCTTGTTTCAAGACTGTCTCTTGCACACTACCATACCATAACAAGTTCCTGTTTCTTATTCTTACTTTTTTTTAATTACTTTCTTGCTGCTAAATTTAATTTTGTATCTTAAAGAATGAGACCTGGGCATGTTGTGGCCAGTCAGACTTTACAGTCAGACAATCCATTGCGAACTGCAGGTACTGCTCTGACTGATTAACCACTTTAATTCTGAATCAAGGTCGTTCCAAAAACAGAAAAAAACAAAAACAAAAAACCCCAACAAATAGTTGACCAGAGGAGTGGCATTTACAAAAAAGAGTGTCCCTAAAATACATGTGGATACCTTTTGTCTATTCCCAGGGAGAGAGGTTCCATTAATGTGGACACCCTTAATCTATACGCTTGGACATATTTTCCTTTTTGTAATTTGACAAGTAAAAAATGAGGTATTTTATCTGTAAGTTCTGCGTGCATATTAAATGTGATATCATGGGACTGAAGTCAGTTTAATTTTGCATACGTTGATTTTGTGGAAGAGGTTTTCAGTCACCCTGTGATAGTGATGTGAGGATAGAGTCCATATGGTAATGATCCATCTTGTACTTCCTTTAAATTCTCAAGACACTCTACAGGAGGCTCATATATTTTATGTCGATACTATCATGCATTTTATACCAATGCAACCATGTATCTTATATCCACACAATCATGTGTCTTAAAGCCCTATAATCATATATCTTCTACCCATACAATCATTTAATGTATACCCATGTGATCATGTATCCTATACGCATGGATATGATCAGATATCCTATACACATGGATATGATCAGATATCCTATACGCATGGATATGATCAGATATCCTATACGCATGGATATGATCAGATATCCTATATCCGTGGATATGATCAGATATCCTATATCCATGGATATGATCATGTATCCTGTATTTTATACCCATACAGTCCTGTATATTACTCCTGTATGATTATACACATCATGTAGCCTACATTGTATCAATGCTATCATGTATCTTAAACTATGATGTTAGTTTTCAAATTTTGCTCGATAGTACAGAAATACATGAATACAAGTCGGGGGCCAATCAGAATTATCACAATTCAGTTATCACTCAGGCCAAAGTGGGAAAGTTATTTATACATTTCATATGTTTGTAACCAGCGGCAGAAGTTGAGAATGCCCGGGTTGTATGGTACACATGGATCCTACAGGGTTGTGTATTTACAGTCCCACGCAGTTGTTACTGTTGTCTTTACATTGAATCTATCATCGTAAGTAAAGTTAACAGCGATAGGAGCATAATGATCGTATGTTAAGATTGATGGGTCAGACTCAAAGAGAGGTTTCTGACAATTGGATTTGTATTTACACTGAGGCTGTGTCAATTAGTACGGCCCCCATTATAATTACCTGTGTACATGTGATAGACAAACAGCGTGCTTACATGCCTGTACATCCACAGGTCATTCATTGCAGCTTACTGGCCACTCCAATTGTTACTGTCCCCAAACGGCATACATGTGGGCAGTATATAATTCACATGTGTACATGCGCCTGTGTGTTGGCTGGCTGGCTTACAAGGGGGGGGGGGGGGGGCAGATTGATGAGGTTAGGACCAAGACCATTGGATACTAAGCTGGCCATTTATTTCCTGTTTGCGTAAGAATGTAAACACATACAAGTCAATAATCCATCGTGCCACTGGACCCTGACAGATGAAATTGTTACATTCAGGTTCATGTAGAGAGTTGAGTTCCTCTTGGTATCTGTATTACCCTTACATGAGCTATAAAGACTGTAGTGTTGACAATCCAGGTTATATAGCCCCCAGACTGTGTGAGTTACCCCACCCAGGGGATAAAACCCACACGTTATTACTCTTAAGGTCCTTAATTTTGTTTGTATAAAGTTTCACAGTGTTTGCTTGTCTGCCGTTTAACTGAAGTTTTATTCACAACTTTGCACAAAATTTGTGTAAAATATGTAAAATTATATTTCATTTTCATGGTTTTGTGCCATCAGCAAAATATGTTAAAATAAAAATACAGCAAAATTAGGTGATTATACGGTATCCATCATGTTGTTTGACAACTACCATTCAGAGGTGAGCTAACATTATTTCTTGCCAATTGAATGAATCCCTTTTATCCAAATCAGACTCTATAAGTCTGACACGGAAAATACTCTGCAAACAAATGCACTGGTTAGAGCTCATTTTCCAAATTTTCAGGGAGGTTTCTTGGGGTTGGTGAGAGTTTTTTGAATGAAGAGCATGGACACGGAATGATAGCGCAAGGCACGTTTAAGCGCGGCCGATGTTTGTATATACATTGCCCAGAAGCAGGATATTGTTGTAAGTTTTTGTGTTGGTGTTCGCGGGCAACCCTCAGCGGCGTAGCAGCTGTGACAGAACAGACCTACGTAGCTTAATCCGCAGGCTCCAGTCAAGCCAAATAAAATGTGCTTATGCTGGTGGAAGAAGCATGAAAATGTAACACAGGAAAGAAAAGTTAACGTTAGGGAAGGTTGATTTAAATTCGTGGGTAGCATGTGTGCATTTCTAACCATAATAATTATTGATCGGAGGGTCGTGACCCCTGGGCAGAACTGACCATCAATATGCTAAGTGAAAGCGTGCAGGCGGTGGTGGCTACTGACCACTCCCGCAAGGTGAAGAGAAAGCAGAGAATGTGGCCATTGAACGGCAGAGGAATGCAGCTCTCACAGCTGGGACAGGCAAACTTACCCACAGGTAAGCTTGCAGCTTTTGAATGACAGCCGCCTCAAATTTGCTGCAAGCTATTGTTATTTTTCTCTGTCACACTTTTTCTGGAGGGCGGCAATTTTAATCAGTTTGGTACATGATTAAGAAACCTGTTGTTTGGGGAAAGGACGTACTGATGTGAATAATCTATTCAACTTTCAAATTTTGACAGTTTAAATCGTTGAAAAAAAATAATGTTGCACAGGTTTTTTTTCCAAACTTATTGCAATCATTTTTCATAAAATATTTTTTGCATACCAAATTTATTAAAACAGTTTTTGAGCATAAAATACAGATATATTTTAACATATAATATTTATTAAAATATTGTTGTAAGATAGAAGTCACATTTGCCATGTGTGAGACCTGGAAACACAGTCGTTTAGAAAAGATGTAAAAATACCAGACAGAATATTTACATTTTGAATCTGATGAAGCTGGACCTGAACGAGAGAAGTCGGCGAAAGAGGACAACAGTAAGGACATGTTTATTATAGGCCAGCAGTTTGAGCCAAGTGTGAGTAAAATCAGTGAGGGGGGGTAGCAATATAGACATTGGACAGTGAATATCGTGTGAGGACACACTTGCTGAAAACGTCCCTATTTCCATGTGTATAAATTTTCATGGCTTTTGCATTTTTAGGCATTTAAGTGAAATTTAATTTCATTACTGGAAATTACTTTAATTTCGCTGTATTCTTATTTTTGCTTATTTCGCTGATGGCACAAAACCGTGAAAATAAAAACACAGTGAAATAGTATTTTACATTGTTTGAATGGGAATTATGTCCAAGACAGTGAAATTAAAACTACAATGAAATGTCAAAAATACGAAAACCATGAAAATTTATACATGAGCAAATAAAGCAATTTACAGTATTTTGGAATTAAATCAGTGTTGAAATATCTTTTTTTTTCACAGTTTTGTGCCATCAGCAAAATAAATGCAAATAGAAATACAATGCAATGCAGTGATGTTTACAGGAGGTCTTGCATTACCTGGACAGACGAGAGTGGCACAATGAAGCCAGATGAAGTAGAGTTTTGATTATGTTTACTCCTCGTTAATGCCTGGCCAATTAGGTAGTTGACATATGATCAGCAGTTTGATGATGGACTATACTATTCACTGGTATTGTGATTCACACAGAAGACAAAGTTTGGGCAGTTAACAGCAAGAGGAGTGCGGTGTGCTGAGGGTCTAGCACGGCACAGAAGTGTATGCTCTTGTAATTGTAGAAGATATGGGCCCAACAGTGGCCAGTGTTGGAGCCAGTCTCTGCTGACCATTGTCAACTGTTAGAATAGTATTCATTTCTCACAGAAGTGTAGTACGATATTTCACTTGTGAGAAACCTGATATCTTTCTAGTGTCTCTATACATTAGACAGCCCGTGTTTCCCTCCCTGCTGGCTTGGCTGACCCATCTTCTAACCATTACTGACCATTGTCAGGCCTCCCTCCCTATCCCAGTGACCATTGTTTGACCACTGGACTTGAAAGGCTGGAGGAAATTAATTCAACAAAACGTCAAATCATGGTGGGTGAGGGTCATTCATGCTGGTATTGCCATTCAGTACAGGTCACCAATTCCGGCCAGGCCCTTAGCGATTGAGAGGGACACGATTTACGCATCTAGAATCCAAACAAGAGCCTCATGCAAGAAGGAAGTCGACCTGGAGAAAGCTGGGGGGGGGTCTCTCCAAAATACAGGTCACCGATCAGAACTGGACGACAAATGAGAATAGATAATGACTTGTAATTGCTAACCAATCGCAGTTGTGTGCATTTCCATTGGAAACTGATGTGTATTCCAACCAAATGTATCCGCCTCCTCTGTTTGAACTGCCAAATAACACATATTACTGATCATAATTATTTTCAACTGTCAAATTAGTTGATATGCTGCCAAATATGAGCTCGTGAGGCAATTGATAGGAAAATAGGACACACATTTCAGTGAAATTAAAAAAAGTGAAATGCTGAAAATGCTGTTGGTTGGTTGTACCTTGTCAACTTGTGTTTAAATCCATCCCATTATTTTATATCAAAAAGGTATGTAAAGTGAAATTAATCACAGTTGCTGGACATATACAATATAGTGATGCATTCTACTGTCCATGTACCACATGATCCAAAAGATCACATGCATCTGCCCAATTAAGCCATGACAATTATATTGACAAAACAAAGGACATAGAGAGCTGCAGGTTGTACCATTAATTAATAGGGTGTATAGCACTTGGAAATCAGTATGAAATATACCCCTGACAAAAAGAGGTGAAAAACAAAAAGAGGAGAGAAAGAAAGAGAAAATATTTTGAGGGTTGACCAGGCAAAAATGAAAGACATTGAGGCAGTTCATATACATTTTACTGAAAAATAAAGACAGAATATATTGCCTTGGTTGTGACCATTTAAAAAAACTGTTAGTTGGTTCCATACATTGTACTCAGAAATAAGGATGCAGATATTCCATTGGTGATGATCACTCAAAATAAGAGGAAGGGTTGGAAGTACATGTGTTAATTGAGGGACTTATTTTCTCACCTACGTGACAAATACATATCTTACAAGTCTTCCTATCTTTGCTATTAAGGGAAGTCATAAATTGAGTGGTATCTCAAAGCACAGAAATTGCTGACATATTCCTGTGACACAGACAAAAGGGACAGTCCCTAGTGTCGGCTGCCAATTCTGCCGTTTAAGCTTCAATGTCATTTGCTTTTCCATCTAAACACACCTGAGTCTGAGTTTATGCCAAAGGTGTGGCCTCGATGAATTTTTTATCATTAGCACAAAATAGCATCTTAAGGATAGTCCAATGATCTCTCCACATGCAACTTGTGGATCAAGCATCGTTTTCTACTGCTACACTGTATCATTTTTTGTAGCAATGTGACCCAATGACCAGGTTAGGACTAGAGTAAATATAGGCAGACAATTAGATAATTTAGCACTTTCACTATTACGCCAGCACTGAGCTATTGCCAGCTCCATTAAGAATGCAGGAGCACAGATACATTAAAGTGACCAGCTCACACCTATATTGGCCGGATGGGTGTCACACGCACCAAGCCTCGTCTGTCTACAGACTGACGACATAATGTACAGGCTCGCGGAATGATCCAGGTAAACTTTACACTTGCTCACAGACCTTAAATGTATTGCCACAGAACTGGCACACTTGTACTACAGCAATGGCGGAGACAGTAAGGTCTGCCGGAGGAGGCCGAGAACAACGATTCACATGACCGTACAGACTGGCCACAATACTAGTGACAATACAGATAGTGACAATACAGATAGTGACAATACAGATAGTGACAAGACATCATTGATAGCTGACATGTAGCCAGTCACCATCAACATCTAACAGCACTCTTGTTATGTGTATACCTTAGACATACCTGTCACCAATGTAAAAATACATACATACATACATACATACATACATACATACATACATACATACATACATACATACATACATACATACATACATACATACATACACACATGTAATATTGTTATACATATGCATAAGTGCATACAAATATGTATAGATTTGTTTTAATATCACTTGTAGACCTTATTGAGGTCAGTTGCATGTTTACATGTTTGTTTTTGCTAGTTCCTCATGTGTGTTTATTTATGCCAACCTGTATTTGTTTATTCTACATTACACCATGGATAAGACCAGAATAAAGCAACAATTGTTCATTGAAATTATTTTCCTTTTTTCTATTTTTTCATTTTTGATCAGTTTTTGAACTGTGGACCCGAGCCTTGTTGCCCTGTCGGTACTTTCTTGCAGCATGCTTACCGTCCCTGCGTCTTACTTTGTGCCAGTAAAAATCATGTAGCCAGGAATACATAGAAGACAAGAATATTGTAAATATAATGTGTATTGTAAATATAATGATTGTAAATATAATGTGTATTGTAAATATAATGTGTATTGTGAATATAATGTGTATTTTAACTTGGGGGGGGGTTGTTTTGTTTTGTTTTGTTTTTTTTAATGTGTGGTGAAGTTGGGGGTATTGCCCACGGACACACACTTGAAGGTACCTGTTCAACAGAAATCCTATATTTCCATATTGCATTCCTTGCTCAAATGCAAAATTGATATTTGTAGCCCATGAAGCTTTGGGTGAGATCTGCATCATTGAAATCTACAATATTGCTGTTTGTTTTTACAGCACAGTCTTACCTTCTCAGCTTTTTTTCTTTTTCTTTTTTATTTTTTTCCTCACCTAGCTCAGAAGAAGACGGCAACTTGTGCCAGTGGCTTGGTTCAGGCAGGGCTATATGAGGCACATTGATCTGCCTGGCGCTAAGCCACTGCCGTCTCCCTTTGACCATTGACCATTCCTATTTCCCTGAGATTCTTCACGGTTCCATATCACTTGCTGGCCCATATCCACTTGTTTTTCGTTGCTGCTTCTTTGTAGCAACTTCTTTCACTGGCACACGTCCAGGGGAAAAAAGATATTTACCTTCGCCAAGTTGCAGATGCGATGTACGGTAGAGTGACTGGGAAGAATACAGTGCACCTGCCTGTCTTAAAGGCTCTCCTTGGGCCATATTTATTTAATATGTTTTGATAACCCTGCTTATTATGGCCATGTTTTGGTTTCTTTTTGTGTGACAACATTAAACAGTTAATAACTTAATAATTTGAAATTGTCACAAAAAGACCTCATTTGATGCCCCCCTGTATTTGTCAGGTGCCCTCCAGCAGCCCTGACTTTTGCCAGGGACGCGTAGAACACTTGCTAGGTAAAGAGCAAGTCTCTCCTTATGTCTCAATCAAAAAGTCTGGAATTTTGATAGTACTTCGTCGGGCCAGAGGTGAGAGGTGTTATGTCTGCAACAATAAACGCCAAATCAACAAACTCCGCTTCTTGTCATTCAGGCAGGTGGCGGGGCTCTGTTCCGCCGATCCATTGAGCTGCCGCGTGGCCACACCAATGCAGAGCGATACAATGCTTACAGCTTTTGGTGTCGTTATTGTGAGAAATATGTAAGAATTAGCAGTGACAGAAAGTTAAACAAAGCAAAGCTGTGTACCTAGTCAAGAGGTGATATTTCAAAGGAAAGCCAGAAGCTGTTGTTTGCAGTCCCCTGTGTGTATTGAACTAAAAGTGTTTAGTTATAAAACCATATTAATTTCATGTGCTGTAGGATTTGTATGTTAATACTGCTAAATTTGAGTCGTGACAAAAACTGTTGTATTGTACAGGTGCAGGTTCAATGAAGACATTAACTCATTCCACCCTGATAGAAGACTGAGTCAACAGCTTTCCTTGGCGCGCTCTGGGCGCATTGCGCCCAGAGCACGCCAAGGAAAGCTGTTGACCATGGGCATATAATTTGAAATGATCTTCCATGCAAGTTTCATCCAAAATATTGAAAAATAATCCCTATATTAGTAAAATACAATTAGCAGACGACATTTAGATATTAGCGGGAAAAAACGTCATCAGGGTGGAATGAGTTAATTTCAGCAGCATGAGCCCAACAACTATAGCTTTGTAGCTGATTTCTTTATTGTTGCAACATAGACAACCATGAATGGTTGTAAGAAGTTCTTTGTGTCTGGAAACATGTTGTTACAACTACAGCGTATTTAAGATAAAAGTCAACTTAATGATCATCTTTTGCTTCACTGAATATTTTGAAAATATTTATTGCAGGTGACTCAGAATTTGTTAGGTTAGAAAATGAAGATTGAAAGGAATCAGTGGATTGTTGGTTCCAGTTGAAATTCTTATCCAAGTTGAGAGCATGGAGTCACATGCGCGGAGTATGCAGGCAAATTGTAACTATTTTGTTACAATCAAGAGAACTTTTTGTAACAAAGAATTACAACTGTCCATCTCTTTTATGAATATTTTTAGCCAATCTGTGCTCCAATTACAACTATTTTTGATTAAAAAAAAAATCAGCAAGAAATCTGTAATTAACAAAATTGAAGCCAGGTGTGTTTGATAATTCTGCCCAAGAAGTGGTTGCTGTTCGTACAGATGCCTGTTTGCACATTGACCAGTGCTGCTCTTACATGTGTCTGTGTCCAACTGTCATTATGGAATCTCACTGAATACTGTCTGTCATGCCATGCATTAGAAGGTCAACTGTCCACCATTGTTTGAAAAGAAAGACGTGGCGGAGTGGACACATGGCTCTTACCGTCGGCCCTCACACTCCGTATACGAGCACATCACAGCTTTTTGTCTTGCTCTTTTTGCAGCGAGGCGTATTTTGTTCTTTATATAATGCCACCACACAAAGTACCAAATTCACATTGTCTCAATATCGTCTTACCAAATTTTCGCTCAACTGAGAGGAAGAAAAAATGTGTATTCAAAAGCTGGATTCTGGGCTGACAACGGCTGCCATTCTCCAACCACAGCTACAGCTATATAGGTGTGCATTCTTCAGCAAGCAAAATAACAATAGTAACAGTTCTAATATTTGTAAATGTCTCCAGACAAAATACACTTCTTTTCAGTGTTTAGTTCTGGATTTTTGTAGCATATTTGTGACAAGTGGAGCTTGTGTTCGATACAGATACATTAAAATGTATACATCAGTGTTGTTTGTGGACAGGACAAGTTTCCTTGTATGCCACTTTACCCACGGAGGTTTTGAGCACTTTTTTTTTTTATTAATATGGTTGTGATGTTTTTTTGATTGATATGTTTTGATGTTGTGGCAGCACAGAAACATAGTTTATTTCTCTCTGTCCTTTGACAAGCTAATATTTCCCCATTATATATACCCAGGTGGTGTGTGCTTTCATTTAAGAGTTGGTGAATTTTTCTCGTCAATTTTGTTTTCAGATCTACCTTGCTATGGTTCCAGAATTCCAACCATTCATTTTGCAAACCTTTTGCTCCCATGGATAATTTACGATTAAACTAAAAGTCTGCTTGTTTCTTATGTTTTCAGGCCTGAAGAGCCAGGGGTATCAGTCAATCAGTTCAAAACGTGAGTAACACCACCCTGTTGAAGTGGGTGCACATTATTTTTATTGGCATGATCTTGATGTGTTGCACTCTCAAGCAATCTGTACATAACGGGAATGGGCCTGCATCTCATTCAAATTCAGTTTCCAATAAATAAGCAAGTCCATGTATACTATTGGAGGACAGAGCCTGTCAGTCATAATGGGCGGGACAGCAAGACTACATCAATCATCATCATTTCTAGTGGTATGCCTGCCATAAATCTACACAAACTTTACTCTTTCCATGCAATGGACCCATTTGATTTTCAATAGAGACAAATTTTCTTCGGGTTAAATGTTGTTTCAGGTGAAATACACATGTACATGTGGCCCAGTCAGCCGGATCGTGTAGGGTAGATGTGTGTTTTTTGTTGAAGATAACACAAAATGGATGTGCATTATGACAGATGTCAGTTTAAGTATGTTCCAGTTTGAAATTCTGCAAAATAAAAAATTGTGACATTGTTACAAGAATCACTTGGGCAAACAGCATAGAGTTCTGCCTGCGTGAATGGTCTTTGCTGCAGGGGGACAGAGACAGTCATCCACTTTCTGCAGTTTGTTCCCCTAGAAATGTGAACTCTTTAAAATAAAACTTGTTTTGTTTGATGTGCCAGTTAGGAATTGTCCACAACAGAAATGTTAAATGTTGTTGGTCGAGCCAGTTTGGTAGTTTACGGTTGCTCTCTGTGATGTCATCAGCAGAATGGAGCCACATTGGGGCAGTTTACGCTTCACCATGTAACAGTTCACTCCATGCAAATATAAATGTGACACATGACAATAATAGCCACTGCAAAACACAGAGAAAATTACTTAGGTGATAGAGCTTAATTAGCATTTTCTTAAAAATAAAAGAAATGGAAAAGAAGTCTCTTTCTGTACACAGATCTGACTTGTGGTGACTTCCTATATTTGAAGTTCTACATGTCTATAACAATTTTGTTGTCCATGTTGTGGAATTGTTGATTGATATATTTGATAGTCAATGCAGTTGCATTATGAGAGTCATACAAAACATTTACGTGTACTGTATATAGTTTGAGGGAAAAAATATTTGATGATATAATCCTCCATACAATGCACATTTTAAAACAAGAACTGCATTTTGAGCTGCCGTTTCTGATTTCTCAAACTGGACACAGTTTCATTTTTCAATTAGAAGACACACATCATTGAAAATGCACATTATGCTAAAGCAATGAATTATCATTTCAAAAATAAATAAATGGTTTAAGAGAAAAATAACCAGGTACATAATTAAAGCTGCCTTTTAACTGTGTTGGTGAGAAGCCTAAACTTTATGGGAGCCTATGTGGGCCAGATTTATTTAAATTTCATGCTGGGAAACTTGGATGTTGATACATGTATATAAATGGCAGTCTAAGTATATATTACTGGCTAACACATTTTAATGTACAGTATGCGTCCTTGCATCCAAGTGTGATGAAATAACCTAGTTTGTATGACACCAAATTGGAAGAGAATAATGATTGTATATATTTGATTTTTTCATTTGATTGTCCTTCATGCAGAGATTTTCCAAAATTGATAGGAAACCTTAATGTCCATCCAATCTGAGTATATTACGGGCTGATTTAGATTAAGTCCATGTAACTGACACATCCCTCGATGACTGGGAATTGCATGTCCCCCATATTGACATTGCCCACCACAAATTAAGCGGGAAAAATTTGAAGACAGATGATAGTATAAATGTTCCTTCAAATATGTCTTATACATTAAAGAATAAATAGTTTATGGATGTCATGACTGGAAAGATGCCGTCATGCAGACATGTATCTCAGGTATTTTGGCTTATAGATAATAGTTGAAAAAATAATTGTGAAATGGGGCAGGATTGTTGTTGGTTCGGCTTGCATCAAAGCCAGGCGGGTTTAAGAAAGATTTCATTTGAATTTGGAGCGCGCGACACATCATTAGGACAATTTGTGAGCGCTATGATTGAACAGTGGGGGAATTACACACAGCAATTTGTCATGTCAGTGGGCAGGCCAGTGACCCGGCCTGGACAGCTACAAAGGTCTGAGTCGGACTTGGAGACCAGCAGTGGGAGACAACTTAGCCGTTCCTCAGACAATGCAGGGCAAATCCATCAATATTTTATGAGGGGGAATTCTTTCAACTGTCTACTTTTCCTTCAGTCATGTAGCTTTATCCTTTGTTGTGTCAGTCAGTTGTAATGTGAGTGGATATTTTCTCAGCAACATAGTACGGCTGTTGGCTTTGTTTGTGGAGGTGTGACGCTGGTATGGTACCCCGGTATGGTATGATGGGTTGAGGTACCAGAAGATTTGGCCATTTCAGCCAAACGACGGTGGTCATGCTTCCGTCATGTGCATGTATGCAGAATGGCAACAACCAGTACTTTAGTTTGTACTTTAGTTTGTACTTGGTTGTTTCACGGTAATCCAAATGCCAATGTACACTTGAAATTATGTTATCCATGTTTGTTGTGATAGCGTCCGTGTTTCCCTGAAGTACTGTTTACCCAGTAACCTGGTCAATGACCACTGTGTGAGGTGGCTGGCCCGCGTATTATGACACATGTAAGCCTCCATTTTCCATCCATGTCTTAACCGCATTCAGGACAGGGCCATGCGGACCAGCTTCGTTCAAATCCTGTACTTGTAATGTTTTCAGCTTTATTTTGACAAATTTTAAAGAATGTTTATCAGAACTGCAAAATGAAGGGTCAGAGCTAAGCTTCAGTTTACCAGCTGCCATTTTAGTCTTAGAACAATTTTGGAATTTGATTATTTTCAAGTCTGGATCAGGTTGCAGTTTTTTCTTTTCACAAGGACATCCGTCGCCTGGGATAATGATCCCAGTTTGTGCCTGGCAAATTAAAAAAAAAAAAAAATTAATACAACCTGCAATGGCGGATTATAATAGAACACTTTCTCTGCGTCTCTCTATGTCCTATGTATACTCTATGTCCTATGTATACTTCAGTTTTCTCGAGAACTTTCTATTTCTTCTCATTTGTGTCAAATACCAGGTTCTCAGGGAAAAGTTATGACCTAAAATTATGGAAAACCAACACAGTCTGCAGTTAATGAGGTTTGTGGTGTGTTGTTGGTTCATGAGGAGAATGTGTGTGGCTATGCCAATTGCTTATGGAATAAATATTGGCACAAAATCACATCATGAATTGATAATGTGTCTAATTCCTGGCTGACTTCATTTCCTTTGCATTTTATTTTTAACCATTCACCACCTAAAATTATCAATGGCCGTTGCCAGTTAACAATATCATATGCATCATTTTTTAAATCAAATGATTTCATTTGATTAAATATTTCAAATAGAAGAGAACGGAAATATTCACTCAAGAGTACATGCTGTTAATAAACAGTGTTATTGGTGGGTCCAAGGTGCTCCATTCCCAGGCTGACAAAGAAAACTGTTGGTGTAATTCTTTCAAGACCAGTGAAGGGTTACATCCCCTCTGTCCATTTATGTATTAAACTGTAGCATAAATCACTCCATTTCTCACAGTTTCCTGTATCGAAGCTTTTTACATTCTACCAAATGTATTTATTTATCACATAATCAAACAAAAACAATTTCCAGAACTGTTTTCCAGTGGAGGTTTGTCAGTGTATTGTTATCCTGTTTGTGCTGTGAGTTGGTAGATTTTAGGGAGATTTCATTTTCGTGGATATTCATGACCAAGTATGTGTCAGCTGGTCAGGCACAAGTCAACTGAAACCTGTTTGTGGTTGGTACTGATAGTTGCGGATGTATCCTGTCACTTTTTTGTCTTTTTCCGTTCAATTTTATTTCACAAATGCAAGGCATGTATTCAAACATTTTGGTCAGTCTTTCTGCGGAAGTACTGAGCAAAGCTTTGTTGGAAATGTGCAGCAGTCTCTTTATTCTCATGGTTAAAATGTTTTTTTATTTTAAATTTTATTTTAAACATATTTATTTCACCTGGATTGCCAAGTAGTACAACAATACTAAATGAACGGCTCTCCAGACAATGTTATCAGACTCTCGGTGTCTACAAAGAAAAAAATGTTGACATTGTTGGTCTTTTCTTGGTAATAGCACGGTCAATTTAATTTGTACAATTCTGTGTTGACGTGAATTCGGTGGTACCCAGCGTGCCATTTCCAGAATGAGGTGGAATGTCCAGCAGGACTACAACACATTTATTTACTTGTGTTGTGGAGTCAATTGGGTTGTATCAGCAGGCACTTATGTCTGGTATTTGGTTTAATTTTTAGCAAAAAGGAAGATGTTTTTTGTGCATAAAGGGGAATTTTTCAAATGTATTTAATTTTTGTCGGAAAACACCTTTTTGTTTATAACCATAAAAGCCATTACAGTACAAATCTCTTGCTATGTATGATCTAATGAAGAGCAAATAATTCATGTACTGCTTGATTTTTAAAAAATGCTAGTAAAACTCCTTTACTGAGATAGTTTTGTCTATAAAGCATATTCCTATGGAAGAAAGGGGGAAAATATCACTTTCATGCAATCAAGGCATTCTTCTTGTTAACGTTAGCACTGAGGATAGAAAACAAAATTTACATATACATATATTGAAAATATAAACATGCTGGGCTATCGGGAGGGGGGCTGGGCTATCGGGAGGGGGGCTAGGCTGTCGGGAGGGGGGCTGGGCTGTCGGGAGGGGGGCTTAGAATCAATCCCTGTTTTCTTTACCTCTGAAAATTGCAACAGGGACAGACTTGTTTTCTCTCACCAGATGTCACTACTGGTCTAGAGTGTGTTTCCAGCTTGGAGAGTTTGTTTGGGGGGTGGGGGCTGTAGGGAGACTGACCAGAAAGCCTTCAAATAAAGACAACTTCAAGGTCAGTAATAGCCTTATTTACACACCAAATGGACTTGACGGGGTGCACGCAGGAAGTGGCCAGTTATGCGTATTGTGTCTGATTGTTTTGTCATTGCCAAAGTGCTTACAAGTCCATTTGTTCCCTGTACTTATCCAGGCTTCTTAATGATACTTGTGTTGGAGCCCCTTAATTTGATAAGCAAAACACAGCTTAGTTAGTATCATTAAGCACCGATGAACTGTGGACAAGTCAAGCCAGTGTGCTATGTTGTGCATCCGCTGGGCCTCGTATATGTTTTCATTGCATATAGTTGGGTATATGAATATAGCATGGTAAGTGGATGGAAGACAAATGAGCATTTGTCTAACAGGGCCTGCCATTATGCACATTGTCGTCTGTCTACTGTTCCTGTGTACCCATTTATACATACATCTCTTATCAAATTTACGTGTAGCTGTGCATACTAAAGCATAATGGATCTGTTTAACAGCCAATTTGTACTATTGTATTTATGAGGGGTTTGCTTTTCCATATCATTGAAAAACAGCCATGTTAACCCTTAAAGCACTGATTTAAGATTGAGTCAACAGCTTTCCTGGGGGCACTTTGCGCGCAATGCGCGCAAAGTGCCCCCAGGAAAGCTGTTGACTAAGACTACTTTTTGCTTTAGACTAGGCTTGCTGGTATTTGAATAAAAGGTATCTTCATGAGGAATTTGAATCTTTTAACCATTCTATGTTTAACAGTAATGAGAAAACGACTATAGCAGTGATTAGCACTTTAAGGGTTAAAAGATTTGTTACAATTGGGGATCTGAAGAAAATGGAAGAATTTTAAACAATTATTCCTCAAATGAGAGAGCATCAGTCATTTTATGGCTACAATTATGCACGTTCTTGGTGCTATATTTAATGCCATATAATTTTACTTTCATTGGGAGATTGCCTCTTGATTTGCCAGCTGTTGGTTACTCAAAGCCACAACTACTTTTGTGGCCAGTCAAGTTATAATATTTTTTGTAGCATCTCAAGAAACATGTTTTTCAAAGTCTGCATCATTGTTAGTCATGATGGAAGAATTTTTTGAAATATCTGCAAGGACTGACAATGTTAATTTTGTATGTAAAAGAATATAATATCAACTTTGTCCTCATCTAGAAAGTGCTTTGTACAGTTTGCTGAGCTGACCTTGTGTTTCATGTGCTCATTGAAATTTTGTGCAATTGACCAATATCTGGAGTGAGCTCACCATAGCTCCTGGGAGGCATAGCTCCTGGGAAGCATAGCTCCTGGGAGGCATAGCTCCTGGGAGGCCAAGCTCCTGGGAGGCTGACACTGTACAGCGGCCTCGTGAGTCTAGACTCCACCATTAAAGATGAAAGCCTTGGGAAAAGTTTGGAGGGATTATTGAGGCTGTTGCCATGTCGTGGTGTCAATGTAGACATTGCTTTCATTGAGATGGAAAATTGGTGTAGCAGTTTTTTTGTCATTACCATCTGGATATTGTAGAATCGTTAAGGTTTCTCTCGGTATGGTGCACACATGGAGTAATTCTTGTAATCAGATTTATGAAGCAGAAGTTAGCGAGAGTCTTTCATCCTCATTGTAAAATGTTTGCATGGACAACTAAAAAACAGAGACAAATGAAATATTGATTTTAAAAACCCTATTGTGATATATTGAATGAGATCCGTACTGAGTATATTCTAGGCATTAACGCATTGTTTCATGTGTTAGATGCCAAGTTTTAAAAAGACCATCTGCAATAATCAGTTACGGAGGATCATATTAAGACCTGTCACTCACTTTCTTGCAGGCCTGTAATGCTGTGGCGTACAGAGAGGGATGATGTATATGTTGCCTGTGTATCTTTGTTACCTTTCATGTACTTTTGTCACACAAGGCGTGGATGATGATCAAGAGCAGCTAATTCTGATAGGTCGACTGGGCTGGGGAGTCTTTTCAAATCGAGAATAGAGCTTTAATGGTCGACGTGGTCGCAATGATTGGTTGGCTGATCAATAGATTTCATGTACGGAGGACACATTAAAAGATCAACACTTTTTCATGACACTTGATAAAGGGCCCAGTTATATATCAATGTGGATCTCAGGCACAATATAACCACTTACACCCTATAGGCGTATCGGTATACACAACGCTTCTTCTTGTGTTCTGCTAATCATGGGTGAGGGATCAGATTTAAGCCATGACATATGTGCACAGAATTATATCTCAAACCGTGGAGAACAATAGCGATTACGAATTATAGGCCATTAAATTATGAACTCAATCCATACAATGTGGTATTAAATTTTTCCCATTGAAAATTGGATAACTGGGGTGTTGGAAATGTACCTGATGAAAAGACACGGGTGACCATGGATGAAGAGAATTGCTGGAGATCAGGCATCCAAAGGAAAAGTTGTGCCATGATTTTACAATAGTCTACAAGATGAAATAATAGTGTATTGATTGTCAAGAAATTAATGGTTTATAATAGCCTTCTTTTGGAGCCTGATATCCAGGTAGAAATAAATGGTACAAAACAGCTTTTATTTTTGTTTGAAGTAAGAGGGAAAAACATTGCCCTGGATTTTCATGCAGGAAAAAAAAACAAGTTAGAAAGCCAAAGGAATTACTTTCTTTTGTCGAGAAAGATAACTTAACACGTTTGTTTAAAACAAAACAAAACACACACACACACACACAAGTAAAAGTAGTTTGTTTTAAGTGTTCTAATATATATAACTTTCAGGACCATATGCCAAAAGCTGTGTAAGCGTTGAACCAGCTTTACCTGCCAGCAAATAAAGGGCAGGCAGATGACTGCAGCACATTAAAGACCAACATACAAACACTTTGGCTGTCTCTTCTTCAAACAATCATGGACAAAGGTGTTCACGTATTTACATATCCAAGCCACTACCTCTTTCAACTTAGTTCAGAAACTTTAAATTCAAATATATTATAAAGGTCAGAAATATTACATGTGGTAATTTTTTAATACTGTTTAGTGTCACGTTATTCAAGTATCACAGAATCCATTACTCTTTCAATGCCAATCACATCTTAAATCGATCTACTGAAGTCAGACTAGTGTGAATTATCATACGGACCCCAGACTCGTATGCTTTGTAAGAAGACCTTTCCAAGCATGCAAACATTGATGTAGGATGTATAACACTTGTAGATCAGCATCAAAATACAGGCATGTAACGTATGTCAGACCCAGTTTTTCACAAAATTACATTTATGATTACAACTTTTCTTTCACAAACCAAACAATCAGTAAATACTTGCTTTGATATGAAGTGTTTTATGACAGAAATATTTTTCAATGGCTGCTACACAAGCAAGTAAAGAAGTGACAAAGACATAATGTAAAGGAGAAAACACATCGAGGCTAAGTACGTTTAGTGTCCGCTGGTGAGAAGGAAGTCCTATTTAACAATGGTGTTTATTGATGAAACACGTACACACGGACAACATACTGCAGGATGTAACAGCTACATCAGATACGGCAGAACCGGGAGAGATGAGAGCCATATCTAATAGATACTGCCTAGGCTTTATAGTGTACTACAATTTATTTATTTGGAATATGTCCAAAACTGAAAAAAAACATATTTATTGTGACCAAGAAATTTCATGTATACATGACAGGAAGTCAGTTTAACAGAGACAAAGACACCAATTTGACGGACATTTCAATTTATTAGACTTTCATCATCTCTCACAAAACTGAAAAAAAATACTAGTTATGGATCAATTTACTGGGCAATCAAAATAATACAATTTTAGGATGTCTAACTTTAAGTCTATTAAATCACCTTTTCAGTGTATGTATATATATTATATATATATGCATACATATATGGAGACAGAGAGAGAGAGATATGAATTTGATAGACATAGCCATATTTTTGTTCACTGTCACAGCTCAACACAAAGAAGGCTACTTATGCCAACGTTATAAGAACGTGTTAAAAATTCATTCATTAAAATTTCGTGTCCCTATAGAGGCCAGGGTAGAACAAAACAGCACATGTAATGTGTACACAAAATGATAATTTTTAAATAACAGAGCTAAAATTATCTTTCGAATGAAGACATGATAGAGATGTGGGAAAAAGCCGTGGCATAGAACATGGAACACTGAAGTTACTGAGACATACGAGAGAAAAGTGAAAAAATGATTCTGTGTAAGTGCTGCAACCATTTCACAGATTAATTAGAATTTTTATTTCTTTGAAATTCATTCCCTGTTTGAAGGGGAGGTATTTCACAGTTTTCCTCCCGCATATCTAAAAGACTTTTTGCCATAACTAACAGTATTAAAACCAGGAATTTCCAAAAGGAAGTGTCTCTTAGATTGTAACTACTATCTTTCATTTTGAATGGATCCCATAAGACTGGAGGGTTGATTCTATTAATAATTTTGAAGACTTCAATAGCCATGGCCTGCAAGCGGAGTATACGTACTGTGTGTACCCCTGTGTGCTGTAGCTTATCCTCGTATAATGCCTGGTCCCTGCTGAAGATGAATTGTAGGGCCCTTAAACGCTACAGACATTTAGATTCAGGCTTCATTTATTTGACATGAACAATTATTTCATATACAGAATACTATGTAATTATTTCACACACAGAATACAATGTAATTATTTCACACACAGAATACAATGTAAGTATTTCACACACACAATACAATGTAATTATTTCACACACAGAATACAATGTAATTATTTCACACACAGAATACAATGTAAGTATTTCACACACACAATACAATGTAATTATTTCACACACAGAATACAATGTAATTATTTCACACACAGAATACAATGTAATTATTTCACACACAGAATACAATGTAATTATTTCACACACAGAATACAATGTAATTTTTTCACACACAGAATACAATGTAATTATTTCACACACAGAACACACTGTAATTATTTCACACACAGAATACAATGTAATTATTTCACACACAGAATACAATGTAATTATTTCACACACTGAACACAGTGTATTTATTTCACACACAGAACACAATGTAATTATTTCACACACAGAATACAATGTAATTATTTCACACACAGAATACAATGTAATTATTTCACACACAGAATACAGTGTAATTATTTCACACAGAATACAACGTATTTATTTCACACACAAAATACAATGTAATGTGCACCTTTAACAAAAGGGGAAAAAACAAGTTAAGATGTTCTCAAGACCTAAATCAGGAGGACACTGGCTAAGGATCTTTGTCTGCTGTTGTTGCAGCCATGGTAATATAATTCAACTGTTAAAATGTACACCATACCATTATTCAGAATATATATACATATATGATGCTAAGGATATGAGGATACTGACTACACAGAATAAATGATGGCATTAAATGAAAATAAACTTTTAATAAAAATGAATTTCAAAAAGAACAAAAAAGGGGTAAATAAGAGGAAAAAGGAGAGGTTACATATCAGAAATAAGTAATCCCTGTGGGTTGAACTTCAGATATTGACCCAGGAAATGTAATTTAGCATAGAAAAGAAAATATTAAAAACTTGGAAACCAGTTTATTGTGTAATGACGCTTGCCTCAAACATGGAAAATGTCACGTAGAATGTGTCTTTTACAAGCAGTGCAATTAACAGACATTCTCTACAAGCTTAACGCAGAGAGAGGGATGTAGGACAAGATTTGATATCTGTGCTTATATCAGGCAAATTTATATCATAAAAGATCTTGTAGCCATGATAAAGCAAGCGACCTTTTCCTTATTTATGTGAGTAAAAAACATGCTTTTTGTATCATTCAAATTATCTATTACAGAAACAATATGTCATTAATTAGTTATGAAGGGTATTTCAAGTTTGGGTAATATGATAAAAAGTGCCCTGTGCAATGAGGAACTTGAAAAAAAAAGCAGAAAATGTGGTAACTGATGGCTACCATTATATTTATATACAAAGTCCTGACTTGTATCTGGTTATGTATGTCATGGAGTTTTTTTTTTTTTTTTTTCAACTGCAAGACTGTTTGCTAGAAAATAGACACTGTTGATTTTGACATAAGGATCTAGTGACAAGCATTTTGTCTTATTGTGGGAGCTGGTTGAAAGATTAGAATTTAAGCTTCTGACATATGTGTGTGCTTGGACAATTGCAAAGTCGGTGTTGAATTACCACACATCTCCACTCAGCATATTTTGTGGTTACTTACATGCATTATATATAGTTTTGTTTTGTTAAATGTTAGTGGTGTATATATAAATAATAGATAAACAGCAACACACTGTGTAGGAGGCTTACATAAATATTTTGTCTCTTGCTGCCTTCATCCCAAAGAGCTTACTTGGTAGAAGGTATTTTGGCAATGTTCATATGAGCTTTTCAGCTTCAATTCAGTCATAAATATTTTGTCTGGATGATTCTCTCGGTAATCAGCCCAGGATCTGTCAGCCATGTGCTTTGTGATTCGCCGAGATTTGCGGCCCGCGTGTGCTAGCTTAACAGGTATTTGTAGCAGAACCCAGGGCACGAGTGAGGAATCACAGGTTGTTGCTATTTCTTGCACACACAGGTGTCCTGAGGAATGCAAGTCCTTCATGGCCCCAATGCTTGTAATTCCTTTATTTCCATTGCATGAAAAAACATCTATTTCTCTTCATTTCCTTTTTATGGGCTCACCGCGCTGGCTCGTCATCCGCGGCAATCTTTATGCTTTCACCTTGACGAGTTTTATATTTACATCACCACGTTTGCTAACAGCTTCACACATTTTCTTTTCATATGAAGGGAACTTTATGCCACTTTCTTAAACAAATATATTTATGTCACAAATTTATAGACCTGTAGCTTTACTTAAGTATATTTTTACAATAAAACCAAAACCCCATGAGAGATAAAATACATTATAGCACGGGCTTTGATGTTAGTCTTTAGGATTTTAAAAGGGATCTTCTGAATTCTTTGGATGATTTCTTTATTGAACAGCACAAATCCTGTTATTAAATAGGTCCACGTTTACTTTCTTGGTAGACGCAGACATGGACTGCTGAGTTTGAATGCGTCTTTATGTTAAATGTGTTTAAATGGACCGACTAGGTTTCATCAGGCAAAGAGGGTGGCTACAAAGACCGTGCCAGGTCAATGATTCACTGCCATGGCCTATAGATTAAGACGAAACTGTTGCGATGCTTACTACACATGGCACAGAAGTCTCCCTTTTATCTGCCGATTTAGGCGTCCAAACGTGTTGCCCTGATGTGGCTATGACAGGTTCCCTCGGCAGAGATGTGTTGACTACAAATGTCAGGCTACTGGTCAAAACTCATATTGGCATGGAACATTACAAGTCTGTACTTTACACAAATACACTGCCTGGCAGTCCCATGTTCCGTTTGGATCCCAGCCGTTCGCCCGTTTTGCAGCACTGTGACTGTCGGTGGAAGTAGCGGTGAGCGCCTCTTTTAGCCTTTCACACAGCCTTTCAGGACTTGTACTATTTCCTGTTGGGGACCAAGCTGACAAAAACATTAGTGAGAAAAAGTCTGGCCTAACAATAACTGATTTGCACATTAAACTTAGTGGCAGAGAGCTAGAGAGGCCACATCCTAACATTAGATAATGTTAGCAGGACCCAGGAGTTATATATCCATACAACTGCTTTATGTTTTATGCTTTCTCGCTACATTTGTTACATTTGTGATGTAAGGAATAATAGAGGCATGAAATTTACTTGGCTCTGTGTCATGAATCCATTTCCTCTGGTGTAATATTCAGTAATATCATTTGTACAAATTGAAATAGTTTTTATACTGGCCATCCAGGAGGCTCTGGGGGACTGCTGGCCCTTTCTCAGCACTAAAACCACGTATTGCCTTTGTTCTCCCAGAAAGACACTTAGCAAGAACACGAGCTGGTTACCTGAAAAGACCCGCTGTCACTATTGTTTGCCTGCGCTGGAATTATTATTGACATTTGCCCTGTGTTGATGATTTTTGCTGGCGTCCTTATGAATGTTTGAGTAAAATAGGTATTATAACTTGTACCAGGTCACTTAGATAAACTGTAGACACAAGTAAATCCTGAGTACCCCTGTGGAAATATCTGTATTACCAGTGTCGAGTGGGTGTTTGTACGTCTCTACAATATACAGATATGTCCGCGCTGTCACAGCTGACATACACTCAGACGGGGCTTGATGGCTTTGACTTGGGCGCCAGGTCACAATAGCCAAAGAGAGCGCACGAGGCGGCACGCGTCTCCTCACAAGAATGTTGTACACTTCAACATAAAACAAACTTTTCCTTAGAGCTGTCTATTCTCATTGTTAAAGACTCCTACGACAAGCTCGGAGGCCACGTGTGACACCTAATTAGATCTTGTTGTAAGGTTAAGTATAAAGCAAGCTGAGGAAATAAACTTGTCCACGAACAGAAACAACGTCAAAGACACAAAGGACCCAGAGTTCAACTACAGTACCACTGAAGAAAGTTGTTGCATAGGAGTTAGCGAGGATTTGAGTATGAATTATGGCGTGTAGCTCGTAGATGACAGTTAAGTTGCTACTGGCTCCTTCAGTGTTAACACTCGGCCTGCCAAAGGAGATGTGCACCTGACAATCTTGGCCTGAAGGAGACAGGGAGGTTTTCCCAGCATTCTACTTGGGAATAAGCACAAAATTTAAAACAAAAGGCAAGCATCTTGGCAGCTAAATATCTGTGAAATTCCTGAATAAAATTTTTCAGAAGATGTTCGTACATTATGATGCTTGAATGTGTGTTAGCATGTATCATTATAAGAGTGTGATTTGTGCGTTTGTTAGTTTTTGATATTCAGTTCTGGCTTTATGCAGGATCATGATCAGTGTAACTCAAGGACTAATATCAATCATTCTTTGGAAACTGAATGTTAAAAATAATATGTACATATGTCACTTGAAGCTTTTGTTGTTTGATGATCAAAAAGTATGCACCTGTATGTTCCATGCTATATTAGTGTTATTTGTGTGGTATATAAACACTTTATTGGTGACACTTGCTTGTGGTATAATATATATATATATATATATATATATATATATATATATATATATATACATATGTGTGTGTGTATATGTATATATGTATATATACGTATATATATATATATATATATATATATATATATATATATATATATATATATATATATATATATATATGTATATATATACATACAGAGTTGATTCTAGGATTTGTGTGAAAGGGGCCAAATTGGCCCACCTGATTTTCCAGAGTGGGCCAAATAGCCAAAATGATGGGCCAGCACAATAGAAATGCACTAGGTTATAAGCATTAAAAGTGGGGGGACCTGTCCCTTCATGTGCAATAATCTGGGCCAAAGTTGTCAAAAGGTGGTAAAATCCCCCACTCCCCCACCCTAGAATCAACACTCTGTATATATATATATATATATATGAGGTTCTAGATTGGTAATATTTTAACATTTGTGACTGTATACAAGTCCTGTTTGTTCCCTAGGGGTACAAGTCTTTCACTGATCAATGTCCACCTGACACGATTGAAATTGCCTCAGCAACCACATTTTTTTTTCTTTTCTGAACACTAGCTTTTAATCAGATGACCATGCAATTAATTGCTTTAGGTCTTTGCAAAAAGACTGTTTAAGCATTCAAAATTTCCTATTAGTTTCTCACAAGCAACAACAAAAACAAAAACAAACAACAACAATAACAATAACAATAACAATAACAAAAAAGAAAAGAAAATTAATGGTTGTGAAAGAGGTCAGTTGGTCAACTGGCGAGACATTGCTGTGGGAATTGGGTAAGAGTTCATTGTAATGATTACATACAGAGTCGGGTCCATGACAGAGGAATTAAGAGGAAAAAATCTCTTGCTGCAGCTAAAGTGCAAGTTACGAAGCCTTGTAAACTGGAAATCAACCTTCTAATAATGGAGATCAGGCAGGAGGCTGACAAGAGGCCGTGTCAAGTTGTCCAGAGGTGCAGAAGCTCCGCTGACATGTGACTGACACCAGTTTTGCCTTTGTTGTGTTATATGTGATAAAAAAGCTCAGGTATTTAATGTATTATTATATATGATAAAATACCTGAAGTTTTCAGAGCATTAGTGATAAAAAGAGATGTAACATAGCAAGGACGTAGTTCACACGTTGTAGCTGTGTCTTATAGTCAAAGCTGGAGACTCAAGTCAACTTATTTATAGCAGTAAGTCGGGGCTGTCATTGTGGCAAAGTTTAGTGTCACTTATATTCAGGGTCAATTGCATCCATTGTCAATTAGCGAAGATCCTTGATTTCACGCTTGACTCGTTGTGTGTTTGTAAATGCAGGTAGACAAAGTGCCATATTGATCCCCAGTTGAGACTTGTTCACTACTTGCGTATTGTCTGTCCAATTTGTAGCGGGTAGGCAAGTCGAATGGATCTGTATCTGGGCGTGCTGTTGTTCGACAAATATTAACTTGATATTTCTGTGCCAAGGCATGACTTCTCTCAACAGCGAGATGATGTGATATTTTTCTTTCCTTCTTCTCATCATTTGATTCTTCCATCGTTCCATTTTTCTTCTCATTCTTTGTCATGCTTTCACTTTCTCTGGTTGACCTTAATTCTTTGTAAATTGCAGGAAGAGCTGATAGAGCAGGCTTCGTGACAAAAGTAATCTGTCCATCAATCAAATTTACATTGCACGAATCTCCAATATAAAAAAATTATGGACTGATAAAGAATGAGAGGTACATGTAATATGAATAAGGTGAGCTTGCTTGCTTTCTTTCTTTCTTTCTTTCTTTCTTTCTTTCTTTCTTTCTTTCTTTCTTTCTTTCTTTCTTTCTTTCTTTCTTTCTTTCTTTCTTTCTTTCTTTCTTTTTTTCTTTCTTTCTTTCTTTCTTCCATGCTTTCTCTCTTTCTCACTCCCTCCCTCCCTCTCTTTTTCTTTGTATCTCATTTCTTTTTCTTTTCTTAGTTTGTTTCTTGTATATTTATTTATTTATTTATTTATTTATTTATTTATTTATTTATTTATTTATTTATTTATTTATTTATTTATTTATTTATTTATTTATTTATTTATTTATTTATTTATTTATTTATTCATTCATTTATTTATTTATTTATTTTTCTTTTCATTCTGTTTTTTGTTTTTTTTTCTTTGTCTTTCCTGCTGTTATTCTCTTCTCATTTCTTTCTTCCTTCCATCCTTTCTTTCTTGCTTGCTTGCTTGCTTTCTTTCTTTCTTTCTTTCTTTCGTTCTTTCTTTCTTTCTGTTCTCTTTTATCTCATTTCTTTTCCTTCCATTTTTCTCTTCCACTACTCCTCATTGTCTCTGTTGCATACTTTTCACAGTAATGAAGTTGATTTTGTTATTTTGGATGCAAGTATTTTGATCGTGCAACTATCTTTCAACCAAAATGGATAAAAGTAGACTAAATTGAGAATGGAAGGTACAATTTATTTAATACAGGGAATGAGAGGGCCCCAATGTGGCTCCACATTACATACTGAAAAGCGATAAACTATTAGCATTATCCATCAACATGGTCTCAAATTTACCAATCATTGGCAATGAGGTTTAGTGGTAAGTGACAAAATGACTCAGATGTTAGCATTAAGTGTCAATAGGCTGCAAAATTTACATTCATTTGAGGAAATGAGTGGCCATTACTATCTGGTGTTGCTGCCGCAACAGACTGAGGGCTCATAGTATGAAGCCATACTGTCAGACTGAGGGCTCATAGTATGAAGCCATACTGTCAGACTGAGGGCTCATAGTATGAAGCCATACTGTCAGACTGAGGGCTCATAGTATGAAGCCATACTGTCAGACTGAGGGCTCATAGTATGAAGCCATACTGTCAGACTGAGGGCTCATAGTATGAAGCCATACTGTCAGACTGAGGGCTCATAGTATGAAGCCATACTGTCAGACTGAGGGCTCATAGTATGAAGCCATACTGTCAGACTGAGGGCTTATAGTATGAAGCCATACTGCCAGGGTGGAAGGCCATGCCAGACCATTAGTGCCACATCATTCTCAGTAAACTACTGGCTCTCTCTACACACCTTCTGTTTATTTTCCCGTGGAATAAGTCTGCAAACATCTTGTAGGCATGGATAGCCTAGGTTTTTGATTGGTTGTTGAGAGGGAGGTTACTATTGGCTGGGGGTAGGGCACACCCCTTTTGACCCCACTGCGACCTTTGTAAGTCTACAGTGTTGGCCATTATGATGATTTATATTAAAATTTGTGGGCTTAGGGCCAGAAGCCAGGGCCTCAGCAGGGACCTGCTCAATACTGGGCAGGCAGTCTGATCCTCTGTGCTCCCCAAATCTATTCAGCCCTAACACCAGTCTGCAGCCAGCATACACTGCTTTACTGTGGGTTAGGACGATATTCATGTTGGCAGCCGAGCAGGGTCAGAGGTCATCTTGTGGAAGCTATCATCGGCAAGTGCAAGCGTTGGACAGGCAAGATAAGGGAACTGGGCCCGTGCCACCACAAGTGAGCCACGCGCCACGGCCAGCTGCAGGCAGCACGATCCTATTACAGCCAAACAGCGGGAAGACAGGCCTGCAGTCTTACAATGGTGTGGCTAAGAGAAGAAATAATCTACTCGTAAAACACAAGCCTCTTAATATTGCACAGGAAAATGGAGTAGAAAAGATATTTACTGCAAACAGGTTTATTGCAATACAAGTCAATTTTATGATGTCCAAATGTTGGATAAGCAACGAAAAAGATTCTGCTGTTGTGGCATGTTGACCTGAAGAGTGGATGTAGGGTTTTGGATGTAGTTATTGTGTCGATTCTTTTTTCTATGTAATGTCTATAATCACAACCTTTTTTGTAACTCAGCTGTTTCAACAAATATCCTAAGAAGTAAGTTAGCTGACCTGGGCTGGGGTATCTTCACTAAGTGTCAGCTGTAGTTGAATCATTAACGATATTTTACACTTCTTTGATCCATATGGCCGTCCACTTGTTTCCTTTTGCTCATTTTTCTGTCTGTGTATTATGATGCCCTGAAATTAGATTCCTGTATTGAAATTCCTGACTAAGAGATCTTTTATTTGAGTGCCGGCACATCTTAGTCCTTGTTTATTGCCTTGCCTGACAAGTCATGCTGCCAGGCAGCTGTAGCATGTCTTGCCAGGTAATGCAGAAACCACTGCCTGAGACCATGACAAGTTGAGTTTATAAACGGTATTAAACAGTGGTTTATCTTTGTCATACACACTTTAATAGTGACTCTTAGTGCATCAATTAGTTGACAGAACAGTCAGGCCATGTTAAGGGTAAACCTGTGTCTGAACAGGCGCAGAGGTTCCAATACTACCAAATTTTCGGTAGTTCTACCAAATTTTGATGATTTTTTTATGTCTACCGACCTACCAACATTTACAAAAGTCCTCCGACTTGTGCAAAATTGGTTGAAAAAAAATAATAAATAGATAAAACATACCTTTGATCACTTCACTTCTTAATCTGTGTTTTTCTTTTCTTTTTTGTGTCATTTCCCTTGTTAAAATATAGAAGTTCATAGTCCATTTCAGTGTATTTTCATACCATCTTTTGTATAATGGAAACACCTTTTCGGTACCCCAATACCCCATAAAATTAAGGTAGAAAATGTCAGATTTGCAGAGCTTCTGGGGGCTTTGCCCCCTGGACCCCGCCGGGGCAGCCCCCAAACCCCCCAGCCTACAGATTATGGTCACAGAATTCGATAATCTCTACAGAATTCCCTCACCTATTACTTGGAACCTCTGCAGGCGTCTCTCATGATTCAAGATGTGAGGAGCGAAAATGTTCATCTCTACAGCAAACAGGGACAAAGTGGGCAGTATCCCTTAGTGTCTTACTTTGTCAACTGTTGTTTCACTTTCAATCCTGTATATTTCATATGTGTAAATATTAGTTGATATATCAGTGACGTAGCCTGTTTTGTTTGTTGTTTCATACATCAGTGATATAGCCTGTTTTGTTTGTTGTTTCATACCTCAGAAATATAGCCTGTTTTTTTGTTTTTGTTTGTTTGTTTTTTTACATAACAACAAAGTTACCCCTCGACATATAAATCAGACGTAAAGTCGGTTAGACGAGTTGTGAAACACCACAAAAACGGTTGAACTTTTAGTTATTGTGACGCTTGCTCGGTCCTCATAAATATAGCTGTTTTTGTTTGTTGTTTATACATCAGTGATATAGCCTGTTTTGTTTGTTGGTTGATACATCACAGATACAGCCTGATTTGTCTGTGCCCTGGTTTGAAAGAGGCTGTATCTCAATGAAGTTCTTATTATCATTTTCTGAGCAAACCACTTTAACCAACACCATTATTGTAGATTGTGACCAGATTATTCTCCAAAAAGACACACATTTTAAAAGTAGCCCACTACACTGAAGAAGAGGGAAGACATTTATGTTGGCAGGCAAATGGTGAACTTTTGTCCTGTGTTAGACTAGGCAGGTGGGGGTAGCTGTATTTACACAGGCTGACCGGGGAAGCATCAGCGTTAGTCGCCACGGTATACAAGATGGAGTTCTGTGGTTTACTCTTCATGTTATTGCAGATTGCTTACCAATTATTTGAACATTAAATTCTATTCCTTTTGTCCCTGTCAGAAAAAAAAATGAAACCTGGGTATATTTTAACAGCAGAGCTACATGCAAGTCCTTTTTGTTTTCTTGTCCAGCATAAAGAGACGGTGTCTGACTTTGAATTATTTGTGAAAGGGAAGGCGTTGTGTTCTCTGCTATAGCACTGTAATACAGTCTTACCATGTCACATGCAGGTAACCTATCACTGTATGTGATACAATGTTACCCTGTCACTGTATGATGTGATACAATGTTACCCTGTCACTGTATGATGTGGTACAATATTACCTTGTCACTGTATGATGTGATGCAATGTTACCCTGTCACTGTATGATGTGATGCAATATTACCCTGTCACTGTATGATGTGATACATTATTACCTTGTCACTGTATGATGTGATACAATATTACCTTGTCACTGTATGATGTAATACAATGTTACCCTGTCTTGTGTGATACTATATGTTACTCTGTCATTGATACAATACAATGTTATTATGGTATCACTGCCTATTGTCTTACATGTGTCAGAGGGCAAGCTCACAAGGGGCTCCACGTAATGATAGGGCATGTTGTACCCTGGAGGAACCATATGCCCACTACTGATACCTGCCAAATTGTCCCTGCCCTAGGGCCCAGGTGTACAGCTGCCACTTGACCCCCTTCCACCCACCCCCACCCCCCTCCATCCCGGGGTTAAGACTGAGTGAACACCTGGTCATAGCCTTGACCAACCAAGACTTGATGAGCAACACTTCTGACCCAACACATGCATCTCAACCCCATTGTTCATTCCAAATGTGTTTAATTAACACTAAAATTACTACAAAAAATCAACTTCATAACTGAATGGATGACATTTTACTGGCAGACACTGAGAAGGTTACATGGTGTAGTATGATTGTGATGGCACTGGCTCGGTTGTCTTGAGACAGTACCAATATCATGATGGTACCAGCTCAATTGTCTTGAGACAGTACCAATACCATGATGGTACCAGCTTGGTTGTCTTGAGACAGTACCAATACCATGATGGTACCAGCTCAGTTACTTTGAGACAGTACTAATATCATGATGGTTCTAGCTCAGTTGTCTTGAGACAGTACCAATACCATGATGGTACCAGCTCGGTTGTCTTAAGACAGTATCAGTTGTCTTGAGACAGTACCAATACCATTATGGTACCAGCTCAGTTGTCTTGAGACAGTACCAATACCATGATGGTTCTAGCTCAGTTGTCTTGAGACAGTACCAATACCATGATGGTACCAGCTCGGTTGTCTTAAGACAGTATCAGTTGTCTTGAAACAGTACCAATACCATGATGGTACCAGCTCAGTTACTTTGAGACAGTACCAATATCATGATGGTTCTAGCTCAGTTGTCTTGAGACAGTACCAATACCATGATGGTACCAGCTCGGTTGTCTTAAGACAGTATCAGTTGTCTTGAGACAGTACCAATACCATTATGGTACCAGCTCAGTTGTCTTGAGACAGTACCAATACCATGATGGTACCAGCTCGGTTGTCTTAAGACAGTATCAGTTGTCTTGAGACAGTACCAATACCATTATGGTACCAGCTCAGTTGTCTTGAGACAGTACTAATACCATGATGGTACCAGCTCGGTCATCTTGAGACAGTACCAATATCATGATGATACCAGCTCAGTTGTCTTGAAACAGTACCAATATCATGATGGTACCAGCTCAGTTGTCTTGAAACAGTACCAATATCATGCTGGTACCAGCTCAGTTGTCTTGAGACAGTACCAATATCATGATGGTACCAGCTCAGTTGTCTTGAGACAGTACCAATATCATGATGGTACCAGCTCAGTTGTCTTGAAACAGTACCAATATCATGATGGTACCAGCTCAGTTGTCTTGAGACAGTACCAATATCGTGATGGTACCAGCTCAGTTGTCTTGAGACAGTACCGGTAGCATGATGGTACCAGCTCGGTTGTCTTAAGACAGTACCAATACCATGATGGTACCCAGCTCGGTTGTCTTGAGACAGTACTAATACTAATATCATGATGATACCAGCTTGATTGTCTTGAGACTGTTCTAATACCATAAGTCTTTGCCTGTTTCTTTGCTACTCTTGATCCTTAAAGCACTGGTTTAAGATTGAGTCAACAGCTGTGCGCAAAGTGTCCCGAGGAAAGCTGTTGACTAAGACTACTTTTTGCTTTAGACTAGGCTTTCTGGTATTTTAATGAAAGGTATCTTCATGAGGAATTTGAATCTTTTAACCATTATATGTTTAAGGGTAATGAGAAAACGACTATAGCTGTGATTAGTACTTTAAAGGTTAATGCTTCTCCATATGTCAACTGTGTATTTCTACCCTTATCTTTTAGAAGCAATGACTATTTGACCCAACTCTTGATATAAGTTGACACAGCCAATGTAGAGAACTGTCATTGTTGCAATGTTTACATTTGTGTGTATTTGTTTGAAGTATGCCAGACAGATATTTATAAAGGAGGGGCGTCTTTTGTTTTAAAGTCTCTAAATGATGTATAACATTAAGAACTATTTTATGATACTCCCAATTTGTAGACACATCTTATTGTAAAACAGTGTTGATTGACTTTTCTTTCATATTCAGATCGAACTGTGTGTTGTCTGTTGGCATTTATTTCAAGTTGTAGGAAGGTCTGGTTTTGACTGATAGTATTAAATGTTCCATATTGAGTCTGGTGCCAATCGGATACGCATTTCCACCGTCAAGCCACCAATACGCGCCCACTGTCCATGCAAGTTAATTTTGAAGGTAGGAAATTTTACCGATTGGATTTGTTAAACAAATAAACAAGACTGTGTATGTCGAGTGAAGCCTGGGTCCATGGTCTGTTTCCTTGTATTTTGAAGCATTTAAGTCGTGGCTTTGATGCTGCTTGAACTCCTAACTTCGGATATTACCATGCGATAATCCGCTTTTATTCCTGACGGGCTCCGTAGTCAGAGCACACCATCGTGGTCATCAATAAATGACCAATACATCAAAGGTTGCGCTGGCTAGTTATACCTCTGCAGCTTGGGGATATTTTTCCGAGCGCTTTACAGCATGACTGTAAGAAGGACGCCTCGTCAGTCAAAGGAGAAGATTGGCTCTCGGACCCCCCAGCAACCAGCCTGCACTTCTCTTTCCACCAAATGCCCCCAGTGATACTTGTTCTGCAATATCGTGCATTTAGGTAAAAGGACAATTTGGTTTTATTTCTTTGCTTTCTATTTTTTTTAATAGGTTCGCTTTAGCCTGTAAAGATGGGAGGCTGTTATCGTGGATGTTGACTTTGATATTGATTGTTTATATTGATACTATATTGATTGTTGATATGGATTGTACATATTTAGATGTAATCACTTTTATTTTCCTTAAGCATTGCTTGGCAGACAATGCATCTGTATTGCCCACTTTGTATAATTACATAAACTTTGGTATTGAAGAGAACTTTTCTGTGTATTCACAGGCAAGGATGACTGGCAGGAATGACATATGACTAGGCTATTATACTGACAAATGGAAAATGTAAACATTGTCCGTCGTCGGATATATGTATAGCCCTATACAGGCACTATACAGCTTTATTCAATCAAACATGAAAGCCTACAGCCTGGTTAGCTAAACAAACTTTCCAGTTTTGTTGTTTTAATGGGGAACCTGCAGTTTGAGGCCCAGAGTGAACAGAAGGTATGTGGCACAGGCAAGCCACTCTACAGAGTCCAGGACTTTTCAGTCCGTTTACTTTAACATCATAAGATAAGATGAATTATATTCAGAGACACCTTGGTCAATATACATGTCAGTATATACACCTTGTACAGCAATATTTACAGGGGAAAAAACAAAGAAAGGAAAGAAAAAAAGATGTTACGGATGATACATGTATGACTGACTTGTTTATTCTATCCTTACGTACGACCTCTGCCCTCAGTGGCACGCTTACAACTCGCTTGTTTTGTCAGCTACATTTGCAATAATACAATTTTTAATTGTGCCTCATCTGTGCCCAAAACTATGTATACTTTTTTGTACAAATTCATCAAAAGTGCATTTTTTCCATACAAATTATTCTTCAGCCCCCTCCAAACCAGGGTAATTAAAAAAAAATTGTGACATATGCTGTTGATCTTCTCTCATTCATTGTTCTGTGATTTTTTTTTTTTTTTTTTTTTTTTGTCTGTGTGTGGGGCATTGTGGGAAGAGACAAGAGTTATGTGATTGGCCAGGGATATTAAGATACAAATGACAATGACCTGATGACCGGTTTGGCAAGCATTAGGACTGGTTCATGGACAGTCCAGGGACATTGTACCTGGTTTTTACCTGCTGCTTCATTAACCGGTCACAGAGTGCTGCCTCTAATTAAACGCTCCAGCTGATTACTTTGCCCTTTCCCATTAGCCACACACCTTGACGATCACACAAACATGTACATGATGGCCGTCTGAATGTCCAGCTCAGTTACACACAGATATTTGTTAAGAGATGAGAGAGAACAATGCGACAGATACAGTGATTAGTCAGTGGCATTGTTAAAGCTGTGTATACATTGTTAAAGCTGTGTTGGCATTTGACAGAGGGAGGGAGCTGCACAATGGGTGGGCAGGTGGAACTCTGGCCCTCGTCCAGCCCTGTGAGGCCATCCTCAGTTCAAGACCTGGTGTTGCATGGCTATAGGAAGCGTGCAGCGTTGTATGACAGATGGTGGGTTCCCATTCATGCACACCATTAGCTGTAGTCAGTTCCTCTGTAACCGCAAAAAAGACGTTGTTACTTTTATGGCTTCCATTATCCGAGCAAACTTCCATCTCTCATATAGGAGACATTTTATGTGAGAATAAATTTGTTGAGCTATGGGTATAAGTTGGAGTGGTGTTATTGCAATCTGGTGATGGCAGACTTGTAGGTGGGATGATGAGACAGGAGATAGACAGCTTACTTGACGGATAACGCATCTTATCGGGCTCTCGTGTGTGGTTCATGGTGTGCATGCGTAGAGCAAGGACAGCCCCATCTCGCCAGCGCTCTTCCTTCTTTGTGGCCTTCACCTGCCTCATGTGGCCCAAGCTTCTCATTCTAGTCCACGTCTTCATCAGTGGTCATACACTGGGGCCTCCATCCTGGCCACCCTCTGGCGAGGTGATCAGCTGACCCACAGATTTGTACCATTACTGGCTGCAGCATTCACCTTGTCTCACCTGATACGAAAGGTTTTGTCAACGGAAATAGTAACAGATGAGAAAGTGATGTTTATCTCTTCGGTGTAGCGTAATGAGACCGTCCCTGTGATGAAGATTTGAACACAGACTGCCAGCGATATCTCAGTCTCAAGCAAGCCACTGCATCGGGCAGGCCAGACTGCCAGCATTGTACATCTGACCCGCGCGTTCTTCTCTCGCTTGGAATGCCAACACACACAGGTAAATATGGCCAGCAGAATTAACTCAATTGCAGCTCAGGTCCACACTTGAAAACGTGTTTGTTTTGTAGATAGGTGTGTTTGCGTACACTGGTGATAAGGGACATCTCTCTGTAAGCCATTTTCCTAATTCACAATTAAGCAAGTGATCGTTTGTGTAAAAGTCTGGCACATCATCTTAATTATTCTAATTTGGTGATAGTAAGCATAGTCACATTAAAACTGGTCTTTCTTAAGGAAAAGTATTTTGTATTTTGGACAGTGATGAAAATAATGTTTAAATGCTTTTATATGTTTTATTGTATGTAACAGACATTTCATATCCACAAAGACTTCATGACCAGTAATTTATTCACACCATGCATTCATTGTGTTGAAATTATATTTCAACATAATTATATTGTTTTAGGAAAAAAAAAAAGAAAAATTGAATTGTAAGCAGCTCAATTGGCGTAATTCATTTTTTTTTATTTACATGCAAATTTTTTAATATATTTGATCAATACACATAGGGGGTCCTAGCTTTAAGAAAGGCTACCTTTCAATATTAATTTCACCCCAAGTGGCCAGCTGAGCCGACTGGCACAAAAGACGGCCGTACATTATGAGAGTAAGGGCCAGCCAGGCAGGGCCAGCTGGGAGCGTTACACATGACCTCACCCTGACCTCACTGCAGCCTCATCTTGGGGCTCCATTACATAATCAAAATTAAGTCCATTAAGGGCTCTGCAGACCAGCTCAGTTTCCACGGTCTTACATCAATGGAACTATTTCTGGAAGGGCCAGTCATCTCTAAACCCTAAGGATGATAACATGCTGCTCCCTGGAGCCAGGGCAATCTGCTCCCGTGTGAAGATGACCCGCTATGACAAGCAGAGGTGACGAGTATTCTCATGTAGCGTGGTATCTGTGCCTAGGAAGGATAGCCACAGCCTGCCACACGTCCTTCTGAACGGCCAATGGCCCGGGTGATGGGCTTCGTGTATAGAACAATGGAGAAGAGGTTGACGTGCAGACGACTAGTAAGTCTTCACTCGATCATTGCATAGTGAGCAGTCTGCCAATGCACCATTTCCATTAATTTGTCATTTCGTCTTAATACTGTTAAGGCAAGGTACATGTATACATGAACAGTAAATGTGTGTATTTCTGGTAGGTTCGTGTGCCGAGAGTGTCCACAAAATGGTCTGGAAATGTTACTGTTAGAAAATATTTAAAAACACAGATATGTGTATGAAATATTCACATTGTCATATTAATTTCAGGTAATGAGAGCATGTAAATTAGTTTGTCTATATATGTATATACGATGCCAATATGTTTTAATTTTTGTTGATACTCAGTTTCTGAAAATAAAAATAAAAAATGGCCAAGACAATTGTGTAAATGCAAGGTTATAGTTTGCTATAATGGGGGAGTCCCACACAATAAACTTCTGCCATCCTAATTTTTGTTTTTTTGTTTTTTCATTTTTATTTTTTTTAATTTTTTCATTTTTCATATATATGTTTATATATATAAAGTGAGAATCAGGGGGTCTTAAACAGAGTTATGTATGTCGAAAATTAAATCTTGCCTATTTTTAACTCTGTTTTCCTGAGATGAGTATGCGAAAGTTAATAAACTGTGTGTAGGCTGGTACTAGTACTTTTTGTTTTTACAAATACATAGCACTATTAACATAATTAAACTATCTCTTATCAAAGACCCACATATTGTATGGAAAAAATACTTTTTAGACATTTTTGTTCAGCAAAGGATAGTCTTCTGCTGTATTTCTCACACATGAAGAGAGTGGTTACTATCTGTTGGGACATTGGAGCACCTAACCTCCTGCTGTTATTAGAATTGGGATGAATTTTGAGTTAGGCAAACAATGAACAATGCACTGTTGTGGTATTTTAATTGGTCAAACTGTCAGTACAATTCAGATTCATTTTATTTATCCTCAGTTTTGGGAACATAGAACATTAGCTTGAAGCTATTTTCACCGAGCTTGAGATAGAAATATAAGTAAAATCTTTCTTAACCTAAGAGGTTTACTTAAATAAAATAAGAAGTTTTAAAATAAAAAATGTATTCAAATATATTAGATTAAGTTAAAATATATTAGATTTTGAAATAAAACATGTTAAAATGTTGTTATCAGAGCACTTTCTAAGATCTGGTCGTTATTATGACCATATTTCCATGTTGTGGTCTGGCCACATAAAATCATAAAGTCCAATTTCTATAATTTATTGATAACATATAACATATCAGCCTACAGGTGCTCTCCGGCAACCCTGCTTTGTGCTGTCCAGCTGAAAATATCTGCAGCAAAGATTTCTTTCCTTGTAGCATTTTTGCCACTTCTATACAAAAGAAACACTAATTTTTGAGAAAATCTGTAGCATTTTTGAAGAGCTTTGTAGCAAAATTTTGCTACAGTGCTCCAGTTGGACAGCCCTGAATTGTCCCGCTCCTGTTGTGCTGCTAGTGCAGATGTCAGCCTGCAACTACTATCATGTATAGCTGACCTCTCAAAATGTTTCAAACTTTCTGATATCAGCACAAATTATTCTGCCAGAAACTTCTGTATGTATCATGAGATCACGGGACTGTGACAGTCAGTTACCATGAGATCCTGGGACTGTGACAGTCAGTTACCATGAGATCCTGGGACTGTGACAGTCAGTTATCACGAGATCATCGGACTGTGAGAGTCTGTTCAGTATTTAATGTAGTCAGCAGCTTGTTCAGTTTTCATCTGAAAGAAAGAATCTGGCTGGCCACACAATTTGTAATTGTGGTCAGTGGTGATATGAAAGCCGGAGGTTGATGACAGTTGGCCAGTGGTCAGTGTTGACCAGGGACTGCTGGCCTGTGGTCAGGGACTACTGGCCTGTGGTCAGGGACTATTGGCCTGTGGTCAGGGACTACTGGCCTGTGGTCAGGGACTATTGGCCAGTGGTCAGGGACTACTAGCCTGCCCTGTGACAGGGACCCAGCAGTGACCAGCAGCCTCGCCTCAATTCATCCAATAGGGGTCCCTCAGTTTCATATGTTATTGCCTAGAATTGAGACGAAGTTTCCATATTAAAATTTTTAGTAAAAAGAGCTTTCTTTCAAGTATGGCCATGGCCAGTCTAAGGTCAGTGGTTTTTGCATTGCCTGGCAAGTCATGCTGCGGCTGTGATCAGAACAGCCACAAGATGACCAGCCAGGCAATGCAAAAACCACCATATTTAGAGTACAGTAACGAAATGAATTACTTCCCAGGTAATTCAAAATCACCGACTCTGGACTTTACCTGTATGACAGTGAATGGATGACTTCACGGACAATGCAAAAGCCACTCACTTGACTAGGTATGTGTAACTCCCATGGAAAAAAAAAAACAAAAAACAAAAAAAACCTTCACTTAAGAAATATTAATGGTACTATAAACAGTAATCATCTTGGTGTAAAATTAGCTAACACTGAGTTTTTAATTCTTAAATATTGAAGAAAATTTTCTAAGGTAGAGAGGATTTTGTTATTATGTGAAATGAAATCTGGGTATTCTGCCAAGTAAAATTTTTTCTTGGATGAGTTATCATAAATTAGGAAAATATCTAGATCAAAAATATTTTTTTTTGTGAATGAAAATATTTACTTGGGAGAATGGCCAGATTTTTTTCAATTCTTTTTCTTTTTTTAATCTTTTATTAAGAAAAGATTCTTAGATGTTTTTGGAAGAAGTAACTTTTTGAAGGAAAAACAAACCCAGTAGAAGGGGAATGCTGCTTTGAACTGATTGTCTCGCTGCATGAGAGCGTCTGATCCTGGACGCTATGAGAGCGTCTGATCCTGGACGCTATGAGAGCGTCTGATCCTGGACGCTATGAGAATGTATACATGAAATTAAATACCTGGCCAGCCCAGTGACCAGTACATCCCATATGAGGTGATAAACGACTTGTTTATCTGCACCTTGTGGTAAACTTGATTATGTTGTCAGTGGAGGTGAATGAGCTAGAGGCCGACGTAAACAGTCCCCGGTGAACAGGGCCTACTGGTGGGCCGGGTAGTCCAATAAACTCCTGTTGTAAACCGGTCATAAACACATTAAAATTAGATGTTATTCTGTGAATGGGTCCTTCATAGGCATGTCAGATGGCCGTGTTGGTAAACGGCTCTCTCCGTGATCTCCCTGAGTCATCATGAGCCACTGACCTCATGAGCCAGGGCATTTGGCTAAAACAGTGTGAAAGACTATATTCTCACCGACTCCAAGTGGCCTGTTTGAGGGGAAAGCCGTAAACCGTCAGGCAAGTGTGTTAATTAGGCTGGTGTATCTTTGCATACAGCAATTGTACTGTCTTCATCATCACTCAGTGTACAGTCAATCCTTGTCAGAACGGTCAACATTTTTCATTATGATACATCTTTATTGTCACTTATGTATGAGTTGTATTGCAGACCGAGTCTCAGGCGGCGGGCACAGAAAAGGGATCATTTTGAAAGTTTTCAGTATTTGATACATTTGGAAGGCTTATGATTTTTGTTTAAAATAAAAAGCGGAAAACAAACAAAAAAAAAAAACCAAAAAACAAAAGAACAACACAACAAAATAAAGTATGAAAGGTAGAGATACATGTATCAGTATATACAGGTTTTGAAATTGTGAATTAGCTCATTTGTTTGCTGGTAAGTTCTCATGATTTGCAATCTAACGTCCACATGAGTCTGCATCAGAAAACAGGAATAAGGAAGTTGATATTGCGTGTGGTATTCGTTGAACTGTCAGGCGGGGACAAGGCAAGCCAGGACTGCCGTAGTGTGAGTATTATTGCTGTTTGCCTCCATCAGAGACGTGCTTACTGTACACACGTCTAACTCTAACAACATGTGACAAGGCGTAGGGAGCCATGGAGTAGCATACAGTTGTCTCATTCAGTCACTGTCTTACAATCTCAGTGTCTCATACAGTCACTGTCTTACAGTCTCAGTGTCTGATACAGTCACTGTCTTACGGTCTCAGTGTCTCATACAGTCACTGTCTCACAGTCTCAGTGTCTCATACAGTCACTGTCTTACGGTCTCAGTGTCTCATACAGTCACTGTCTCACAGTTTCAGTGTCTCATACAGTCACTGTCTTACAGTCTCAGTGTCTCATACAGTCACTGTCTTACAATCTCAGTGTCTCATACAGTCACTGTCTTATAATCTCAGTGTCTCATACAGTCACTGTCTCGCTGTCCTAGTATCTCATACAGTCACTGTCTCACAGTTTCAGTGTCTCATTCAGTCACTGTCTCGCTGTCTTAGTATCTCATACAGTCACTGTCTCACAGTCTCAGTGTCTCATTCAGTCACTGTCTCGCTGTCTTAGTATCTCATACAGTCACTGTCTCACTGTCTGATACAGTCACTGTCTCTCATACGGTCAGTGTCTCATACATTCAGTCTCATACAGCCGCAGCATCTCATTCAGTCACTGTCTCACTGTCTTAGTATCCCATACAGTCACTGTCTCAGTGTCTCACTGTCTCAGTGCCAAGGGTTGACTGAGTCAACAGCTTTCATAGACTAGTATGAGGCACAATGTACTCAGAATGTGCGTGGCCAGCTTGCTGACCTGTGGCCTGTTCTTATGGTCTGTGTAGCTGCAAGCGGCAACTGGAATGAAAGGTGGGTTTACCAAGAATATCAATGTAATATCATGCTGTTAATTACTTCAGACCACGGTGACTTTGGTCAGAATTGGCAGTGAAAGGGTTAACACTTGACATGACAGAGTATTAGATGCTATTAACACATGACAGACCCCACACCAGAGTATTAGGTGCCATTAACACCCACACACTGAGTGTTCACATAATGCTCAACTTGACAAGCAACACAATCTCTATTTCATCTCCTGTTAAGCTTTTTTTTCATTTTTGACAGAGGCAGCTAAAAAAGGTGAAGTTAAACAAAATGTGGCATCAGCACCAGTGTACGAGACAGGTACGGCAGGGGTCACTATAATAAATTGTGGAGAGGTCATATGTACCATGGAGTTAAGATATTCCAATGTCACAGACCAGAGTTAATTGAGATAAAAATGTTTTCGTGAGTACACACTGAAAGAATCCAGGTACGCTTTTTTTAAAAGTCTTGGTTAAAAAAAATTGAGAAAAAAAAATGCACAGGATACCGGGAGGTTAAGCCTTTTTAAATGTGTACACAAGGCACCTGTGTCGATAGCATGTCAAAGTAATGCTGTAGTGAAAGGGGATCTGGGGTTCACTATGGGGGTGTTGAAGACAGCCACGAGGGGGAACGTGGCCCTGACACGCTGTCTAGCGGCTGTCTGGCCAGCTCCCAGTTCTGTCTGCCTCTTGTGTCAACATGCATTGGCACGTGGCTAGTCGGCTGGACCAGTTTAATGGATGACTGGCCAAGCTCGCCTGCTTGTCACTTCCCAAACCAGAGGCAGCCTTTTGTTGTGATGGGTGTGAGTAAAAGTTACAGCATGCCAGTGTCGGCCTGATAAAGTGGCGAGCGGAGGATACGCGGCTGGAGGCTGCTGGCAGCCTGTGCTCTCAGGAGTAGTACAGCAGAGATGACCAGGATGTCACTGGGCTCTTTCTACAGGTCTCTCCAGCTAAGCCGGCAGGTGTAAGTCATTATCGGACTTTTTTACTACAAAAAATACAAATTTAAAGAGGATGTATTCTAGGAGTGTATCAACATGTCTGTACTCGGCTCCATGGAATTTCATGCTGAACCATACCAGAGGACAGCTGGCTGCGTGTATTGCTCATTTAGAGAGTATAGCTCATTGCTTGTTCCTAGTCATTTCAATCATTTGTACTGTGCAAGCAGTTCCGGGCTAATACATACGTATATTTTATGCACTGTTTATTTGTGCTGTAGTGGCCAGCAGTCTGCGTCTGTCTACATCTGTCCGTTATTTAGGCCACCAATGCCCCATATGTGACACCTTCAATATACGCAGGATCCACGTGTCCTAATTTGTTTGCAGATTTTCCCGTATTAGCACATGACATTCTTGCAGTTGGACCTGAAAATTGCATGGTATTTCAAAAAAAAAAGCAGATGGTTTTATGAGGGTATGCCCTGATCGCAGCACAATTACTTTACCAGTCACCTTGAGCTGGTAAATGTGTACACAATCAGCTGGCGGTTTATGTCCATGGGAGAACCAGCCGATCTGAGGGAGCCAGTCCATACAGTCATCTCCAACGTCATAGCCAACTACAAGTCAACTGGAGATTTGGCCCGGGGTTGGCAAGTAACTGATTCACAGGGGATGTAGGGATACTATACTGTACGGAATATAGGGATACTATGCTGCAGGGAATGTAGGGATACTATGCTGCAGGGAATGTAGGGATAGTATACTGCAGGGAATGTAGGGATACTATGCTGCAGGGAATGTAGGATAGTATACTGCAGGGAATGTAGGGATTCTGTGCTTCAGGGGATGTAGGAGTTCTGTACTGTAGAAGATGTAGGGATTTTTTACCGTAGGGGATGTAGGGATTTTATACTGCATGGGATGTAGGGGTAGTACACTTTGGAGGATGTAGGGATTCTATATTGTAGGGGATGTAGGGACTTTTTACTGTAGGGATGCTGGGATTCTGTAATGTAGCAGAAGTAGGACTTTTATACATCAGTGGATGTACGGATTATATACTGTAGAGGATGTAGGGATTATATACTGTAGAGGATGTAGGGATTATATACTGTAGAGGATGTAGGGATTATATACTGTAGAGGATGTAGGGATTATATACTGTAGAAGATGTAGGGATTTTATACTGTGCAGGATGTAGGGATTATATACTCTAGAGGATGTAGGGATTTTATACTGTAGAGGATGTAGGGATTATATACTCTAGAGGATGTAGGGATTTTATACTGTAGAGGATGTAGGGATTATATACTCTAGAAGATGTAGGGATTTTATACTGTAGAGGATGCAGGGATTCTGTAGTCTGTATGAAGCATGAGGTTTCTGATGCAATTTACTTGTCAAATTGCAAAAGAATGCTATTAGAATGTTAACTCGTAATAAATATAATGCACATACATGTACCAACCTATTACTCAAAGCTCTTCATTTACCCATAATAACTGATATTTTTTCAATTTTTAAATTAAAA
>CAXHWN010001991.1:1251234-1388734 GCA_964020975.1 Hermodice carunculata | reverse complement strand
AGTGGTTGACCTGGGGTATTCTCTCTGGAACTATAGGCATACTGGTACTTGAATGAAAGGTCTTTTTGTGAGGAATATGAATTTGGGATCCTAATGATAATTCAGACTTGTATCACTTAAGTAGATGGACTTTAGACGTGATTGCCAATGAAAGAGCTAACCCAGCTATCCTCTCATTCTCAGAAAACAGCATATTTTTCCTGAGAAACAAGTTATTCCATTCAGTAACTGGCATTTTTTGTTTATTGTAAGCATCAATGTAGTAGAATGACTCTCAGTCCTTTGTCTGCTATGTCCACTAATCACAAACAAATTCTTAGAAGTAATGTTTACCTAATTCTTTGAAAAGTTTCTGTCACAAAAAAATTCGTAGAAGTAATGTGTACTTAATTCTCAGAAAAGTTTGATTAAACCTAATTGCCCATGTCAATTATTAATGAGGCCAGTTTCAAAATTATTCAAATTCTTGTAAAATGACATTTCATTACAAATGCCAGCGTGCTGATAATTTCAAAGAAAAACAAACAAACTGGTGCAATTAACAACCTTCTAAGTTGTAATTTGGGGACAGCGTACCCAAAGCACAGGGATCCAACTGTTGACACTGTTTTCAACTGGCGCAGGGTTCTTGAATGCAAAGAAAAATAGTTTTCATCAGAAATTAAAGAAACGCAATTTTTGAAGAAAAAAATGCGATGTAACTGTGATTTAATCTTGGATATTTGTGTAAATAGCGGGTTGTGAATACTTGATGTTTAGATCTTGTGAGTGGGCATTTGCCACTGGGTGACTGCTGTTGTTCATTGTTCTCCAACGTACAAGTCTATCATTTCTGTGTGGTATAGCAATAACACATTTTGCTGGCCCTGTCTGGCGCATTTCAGTTGTGGGTCTTTACATAGGGGGAGTACAATGGGGTGGCAGGTCGGGGGTGAGACTGGGGGACACAATGGATACTTCACCCTCCACTCCACGCCTGCTTCTCCTCTAATTACTACCAGCAATTATTTAACTCATTCCAGATCACACATTTACCTGTAGACCAACTCAAATAAAATGAAAATTTCACATTGAATTTTTCATTTATAAAAAAAAACGTCGGTTGAAGTATCAAGGTGTAGTGCCTGAAGTCAGTGGTTGTACACTGCCGGGCAGCCGTGCTTCAGATAGTGCCAAAATAGGACTTAACACGCAGAGTGTGGACTTGTCACTGAGGGTGTTGCCGACCTGGACTTGAATGAGTGGTGGCTGACCACAGGGATGTTGTGTGAGGCCAGGCATGGCACACAAAGCTGGTAGAATGTGCCAAGCCATTTGGTTTTACCAGCACTGGGTCATACTATGCAAACGGAATTCTAATTTTGCTAATATGCACAATTCCTGAAATCTAGTTTATGATACCAAAGCAAATTATGAAATCTTATTCCATTTAAAAAATATAGAAGAGTAAAAAATATTTCACTCATAAGTATACATTGCAATTTTCATTTGATACAAAACTCAACAATTAAACCAAACATTTTATCAGAAAAGCAATCACCCAGGTCTGCATCTTTGGAAGTAATCTGGCAGACAGTGACAACAACAAAGTTTGTTATTGTGCAGGTACTTGGAAAAATTATTAATTATTGGTCAACATTGACAGCAAAATTCCTTCGAATTACGAACAACAATTACCTGTATCTAGTATTGATTCACAAGGACATCAGCTCAATATTATTTCAGACAATGGATCATCACTTTGTTTTCTTTTGGAACATTTGCGGGGATTTTCCAAGCACGTTGCTCTTATAATCTGTCACTTTGCTCTACTGCTATTTCTGACGGCCTCATAGACCTGCCCTCCTGGATCGCCATGCCTGGAATTCCTGGCCAATCGGGTTGAGGGTGAAGCATGTGCTGCCACTGACAGTAGCCACATATCAGAGGCCACATTTAGCCGTTTGTATACAAAAGAGATGTATATGATAGAGGAGACCCTGAGGCCAGCCTTGCCTGGTTTACATCAACCTGCAGTCTTGTGGTCATACTGCGCATTTGGAAAACTACTCACCAAGTCTCCTGGCCAGACTGTGAACGCTGTGCAGTTTTATTAATCTTTTGCCACCAGAATTTGTGTCTTTGTGTCATAATAAATTACCTATCCACAACATTTGGTATGATCTCATTGTATCCAATCCAAACTTTTATCCCATCAGAAAACATTGCTTCATATATTCCTCTGGCCTGGAGGCCTGTGGCACCCCCTGGTGGTTATACTCCTGGTGCCATAACTAGGCCCCTGGTATTGACCAATCACATCAGTTCTCCCTTTTTGGCTGCTTTTGCATCCAACTTATTTCTGTGTGTTGAAATTTTCTGCAGTTTTGACTGTCATTCTTTTTGTTACATCATCTAATCTACCTCCAGTGAAAGATTAGATACTGTTTCACCACTGAATTTGCCATACTGCACAGTGGATTCTGTACAGTTTTATTTAATCTTTGCCAAACCTATGCTTAGGAAAGCTGTTGATCTCAGACATGCTATTCTTTAGGTTGCATCTACAGGTATTCAAAACGTGTTTGATGAACACATTACTCGGTCCACCCTGATAGAAGACTGAGTCAACAGCTTTTCTTGGCACGCTCTGGGCACATTGCACCCAGAGCATGCCAAGAAAAGCTGTTGACCATGGGCATATAATTTGGAATGATCTTCCATGCAAATTACATCCAAAATTTTGAAAAATAATCCCTAAACTAGTAAAATACAATTAGCAGACATTTAGAGGTTAGCAAGAACAAGCGTCATTAGGGTGGAATGACTTCAATAAAAATATTGAACCACACAGAAATTTTTTAACTGGAAGCTTGATAAAAAGCAACTGTTGATATTTGTTTGTCCCAAAATAAACTGCTTTTTGTGACATGACCAAACATATCATGGAAATACATGTTTGGTCAATTTTTGTTTTACCATATGTGTGCTGATTGATGCCTGTTTTTGTTTTACCATATGTGTGCCGATAGATGCCTGTTTTTGTTTTACCCTATGTCCTGATAGATGCCTGTGCTGTGCAGGAGCTGTGTCTTCCAGTGACTGTCCTGTTTGTGTGTGGCCATGCAAAGGCAGTTGTATTTTATAGGCAGATACCAGCATCCTTATGATCAGGGTTTATGACATACAGAAAATTTATCCATATTCTACAACTCCACTTAAAGACATTATATCAGGTTTGTAATTGTTATACGTGTGCGGTTTTACTATACATGACATGCCTCAGGTGTTACAGTAGCGTGATTATACCCTATGGCACAGGAACATATACCAGTGTGATTATACCTTATCTCACAGGACCATATAGCAGTGTGATTATACCTTATGGCACAGGACCATGTAGCAGTATGATTATTACCCTCAGCGCAAAAAGTGCTGGAGGGTATTGTCATGCCCCACATCATCCCTCTTGTCGATGTTAGCACGACATCTCAAAAAATATTCACTTTAACTGTACCAAATTTTTGTCAGAGATGCACACATAATGGACCAGGTTCCTATTAAACTTTTTATGAAACTTTTAAAGTATTTATTTCAAGGCCGTCTGAGTGGCAAACAAGTGGATAACGTAACCATGATATCTCAAAAAATAGTGACCATCGCTTTACCAATTTTTTGTCAGAGAAGAACCTTATGATGGTTCCTATTTAAAACAGCTTCCTCCTTGTAGTTTTAAACTTTTCATGAAACTTTTGAAGTCTTTATTTGAAGGCCGTCAGAGTGGCGCACAAGCAGAAAAATGTTGCCATAATATCTCAAGAAGGATTCATCACAGCTTCATCAAATTTTGGGCATGAAACTTTGGAAGTATTTACATTTGTATTTGAATTTCTGGTGCAGTTACACCCTATTATGGCACCTGTCTTAAATTGAGGTTACTTAAAAATATTTCTATGTATTATAAAAGAAAATATTCACTATTAAAAGTCCCAGCTTTGAGAGTTGAGGAAAAAAGATTGTGGGCACTGATGTAAATCTGTTCTCTGAACATTATTTTACCTAATGGCACAGGACGGTATAGCAGTGTGATTATACCTTATGGCACAGGACCATATAGCAGTGTTATTAAGCTTTATGGCATAGGACCATATAGCTCCTACATGCAGCAGAACAATGTAGCACTTGAGTCTAGCTTCAATATTTGACAATATGGATAGAAGCTTGCAAAGTGCACACTGGAACTGTGTGCTGTCTGCAGGGCACATCCTCTTTATATGATGATATACACTAATCATACTGCTAGCTCATTATGTATGTGATCTATTATGATCCACATTAATCATATTGCTAACTCATTATGTATGGAGAAATATCCTTTGTCATCATTAGTGCACAAAGTGTATTTTTTCACTCTGGTCAGATTACAAACTGTACCTTTTGTCCACTGATGGTGTTTCACTATATGTATGTGTAAAAGATGCTGATGTTGTCCTGCTCTACCTGATACATGTATTGAACATTGAGTTGATCTTTGACCAGGCCACTGGCTCATTGTATAGTTACACTGGTCTCCCGCCGGACTCTGGATGCTTCAAGGATAGAAACATAAAATGAGAGAATGTTTTTTATCTATATGGGAAAATAATTGCCTCTATGCTGTTTGTTTTCTATATTTGGGGAATTATGATCGACTTCATTCAACATCATGGAAAAATACCCATCGCTTTTAAAACAATAACTCTATAGCAATCTTAATAGCAGGAGCTATGCAGTACTCTCACACTTTTTACCATATGGCAATCCCAGTGACAGGAGCTATGCAGTAATAATTATCTTACCATATGGCAATCCTAGTGGCAGGGGCTATGCAGTAATAATTATCTTACCATATGGCAATCCTAGTGGCAGGAGCTATGCAGTAATAATTATCTTACCATATGGCAATCCTAGTGGCAGGAGCTATGCAGTAATAATTATCTTACTATATGGCAATCCTGGTGACAGGAGCTATCCAGTAATAATTATCTTACCATATGGCAATCCTAGTGGCAGGAGCTATGCAGTAATAATTATCTTACCATATGGCAATCCTAATGGCAGGAGCTATGCAGTAATAATTATCTTACTATATGGCAATCCTGGTGACAGGAGCTATCCAGTAATAATTATCTTACCATATGGCAATCCTAGTGACAGGGGCAGTGCAGTAAACTAAGTTTCTGACTCTTGAAGAACTTAGTGGCAAGAAGAATAAACTACACTGCTGCATGTAGCACTTCGTCTGAGTGGCGAATATACACATTGTGCAGCCTCTGGCATCCTCACGTGCCAGGATGTGCACCCAGTGACAGGAAGTATACACTACTTGCTGTCTGTGGAGCCCTCTAGTGGCAGGGACTGCACACCACAGTACTCGGTGTGGCCCAAATTGAGAGCAACTGCAGGTGTGCTGATATCAAGAGAGCCAGGTTAGGTTTATTTTAATGCTGGTTACTCAGCTGAGAGTCCAGCCAGCCTCCCTAATGATAGCAGGGCATCAATCAAGACAAGTACCAAAGGTGGCAATGTTTATACCAAACAGAACATTGTAGGGTGTCCGTTTGTATGTCTGTGTTGGCATATGTATACACATTCAGAACCTTATAGTGTGTCTGTTTGTATGTCTCTGTTGGCATGTGTGTACACAGACAGAACCTTGTAATGTGTCTGTTTGTATGTCTGTGTTGGCATGTGTATACACTGACAGAACCTTGTTATGTGTCCATTTGTATGTCTGTACCATTTGGTGGTAATGATGGCTTCAAGGGATGGAAGCATTCTTACAAATCAGATAAGATAACATCACCTTTTGGTGCACCAGAAAACAGGGTCTGTGTCACCTGAACTGAATTTTGTTGGCCAAAATTATTTGCGACTTAAAGTAAAACTTTGCAATTTTATAAAAGATTTATTGAAAGGAAGGAGATGAGGATCAGTTCCACACAGTGGGGGGCGACTATTGGGGGCAAATATTGTGGAATTGTGGGGCGCTACAGGACCTGAGTTGTTGGTTCACATTCAGCTTTTCCAGAGTCAACTACAAGAAGAGTTGCACTCGTCAGAATTATTCCAGATTCAACTTCATGGTAAAAAGATATTTCACATTGAAGTGGCCGTGTGCCTGTAGTGGCAGAGCAGCACGAACTGCTGCAGGTGTCTGCGTGGTTTGTACCCAAACAAGGAATCTCTCGATTCCGTCTCCAAGTTGGGGCTGACTGGGAGCATAGGCTCCAGCGAGAGGGCCCAGGTCATGGGTGATGTTTGCACGTCCCCACTTCACTTAGCTCAAGTGCCTAAAAGTGTCAAGAAAAAGTCTTCATAAGCAATTATATTAGGTCAGAGGACCGTATCTTATTGGGTTGTAGAGTGATCTCATTGAGATGAGTGTATGTACACCGACGTAAAAAATGTACAGCTTTTATACATCTACAGTGAACGAGGACCCGAGTGGTCTGGGACATTGAATGGAGAGGAGAGACTTTTGGTCTTTTCACAAGTTCAGTTCTGATAAATTTTTATGGGAATTGAACGATAATAGTATGATGCGTATCCTTTACAAAACAAAACACAAGAAAACTTTGCCATCAAGGGGCAGTATGCCAATTTCAAAGTCAGTGGTTTTTACATTTCCTGGCAAGATCCTGGCCCAAGTTTAAAAAGCAGTGCCATGTAGTGGGAGAATTACCAACCAAAACCTGTACCAGATGGAGCAAGAGAACTAAGGCTGGGTGGTGTTTGATAAGAGGCATGATAACACTCAAAGAAAGAAAAACTAGTAAATATGGATGCGGGGAGACGCATGTAATCTACAGACCTCTTCAGTAGAGTATGATCATAGGCTGATGTAGTAGTTAGCAAACCAATCCTATTATGGCAAATATAGTTAGACTGCCACAGGTAGGTGAATAATTAACCAGGCAGCTTACAGAAGCGTTCACCACCAGCTGGTTAATGGAGCATGTAGCACGGTTAACACATGTATACAAGAGTGTGTGGACAGAGTCGCATATCTTTTCTTTCTTTCGCTGTAATATCCAGTTTAGCACCATGTAGTCTGCTTGATGTCATTATCACCTGTTATCTCTCTTATCTACAATAGCAGGTGCAAACAGAACATTATGCCTCAGACTACCCAGTAGTTAGCGCTACTTCCCACGCCTGGCGAGACAGTGGCGTAATTCCATTTTGACTGCAGTTTGGTTCAATACTGATGGAGTAACACAAAATAATCCTCCTCCTCTCCCAGTGCCTTGATGCCCTATTCACTTTGAATGGGCTGACCGCATAGTGAAAAAACCCATTGTCCAATAAAAATGTTGCGTAAGAAATATTCAATATTCATGGGAGTGCTGGGAATTGTCAGCATCTACGATGCTTTGCTACGGCAGCAGGTCAGACCAAGCCTCATTATCATAAGGGTCTCAAGAAGGTCAGGAGGCTCAGTCAGACTCGGCAGAACAGCCTCCGCTACAGGAAGCCGTTGATCTATGTGTTCGTGCTAGGTCGAGCAGAAGCGTCTAGTCCTAGAGCTTGCTGCTGCAAAATAATGATTGACCATTCCCTCATTCTAAGTGAACCCATTCGCTTCAGACACTTTGGGGAATTACCCATAAATAATAGTCTGATTTATCATTTATTAAATCCCGGCCTAGTCTGAGCCCCTTGTAGCATCAGCAAATGCTAAGATCTGCGCATACTATTAGCTGACCACTTGGATGCACAAGTTTTGTCAGGAATACGCACAACAACTAGGAAAAGGCAGCTTATTTAAATTTAGCCAGGACTGAAGATGTTAGTCAAGTAGGTGTGATTAGCTCGGCAGAGGGTCGGCCTCTTTGCCTCTGACTGGGTCTCCCGTTGTTTACTGTTTTGATTAATTTGATGAGGAGATACCTGTAGCCGGGAGATGCAGGACCAATGGCTGACTGGAAGAAGAGCACGGTCTGGCAGGAGGTAGCAGTCGGACAGTACCAGATAATGACTGCCCATTGATATAGACTACAGTTATTGATCACTATATGTCTACTAAGGCATGTTACAAAACAAGCAGTACTTGAGCCTCTAGCAAATTGAGTGGCCCGTACGCTCCGCTAGGCAGGTGAGGTTTTTGATGTACTCTCGTAATTACCTCATTGTGGATTGTTTGTATGTCCACTGTGTCCCCTGCTGTCAGAGCTGGGTGGCTGGCACTGTGACTGGTAGAGTAGCCAGCCACATACAGCAACCCAGAGCCATAGACCACGACAGCAGCCCAGACAAACCAGGTGTACAGCAGTCTCCTAACATGTCTCCGGCTACCTGGCATTTTGGGTAGGTTCCGCTGCTCAACCCCACAGCAGCACGTGTTCCACTCGTATGTGTATTTATGTCCCTCCCTCTCAGGAGATGCAACATACTCTTCTGTGCTCAAATCTCAGCTCTGCCCTTTGTCGGTCTAGGGAGACTGGCCTTTCTAGCCTGGCGAGCTTGTGTAGAAACATGTCCAGCACCGATCCATCATGTAGCTTGCACAATGGGGCTGGGATTGTCTCATAATATTAACGGCGGGCTAGCGGGGGTCAGGGCAGTGGTAGGGACGTGGCCAAGCACAGCTGACGTGTGGTAAGTGCTGTATTGGGATCACCTTTAGGGCCGTCTGTGTTGAGTCATGCCAGTGATTGCGTCTGTAGTATTGGCCGAGCCAGTGCTTCCTGTTGTGCAATAACTTGTGCATGTCACTGTGACCGACAACAGCTACATACTACAGGGGTCATTAACGTATAACTGGCCATACCTTAAGAACACACTTCCCTATCCTACAAATTACGCCACAGTTGACCACACATCTATATTGACTGATCACTAGCCAGTTTCTCATAATGGTGGACTGTATAACAGGCAAATTGGGTGACATTCTAGCAGTTGTATGAGCAAATATCCACCCAAAGGGACCAACAGGTCACCTGTAACTGGCCATAGTGTGGCATTTGCAGGTGTGTACGCGGTGACAGTGGTGCACAGAATGACTTGTGTGTATCAGCTCGTACATTTGTATGTACAGTGCATGTGGGCTGCATTGATGGTATCGATCAGTTGACAGTGTATGGCAATATTGTAGTGACAGTGTGAGAGGCAGGCACTAACACATGGCGGTCTGCACCCAGACAAAGGATGAATGTATACTTCAGTCCATTTGGAGGGGGATTAGGATGAGCAAGGCTGCAGACAGACAGCCCAAAGTATTCTATGAAATATTCAGATTTCTGTGAGTATAGTATCCAAACAGCCAGCCACAGCTAGTTCTCAGTAAAGAACCTGTGATTTAGAGACAGCAGTGTGTCGATTTCCCATATTCATCTGGTCAGCCTGCTGTGTCAATATATTGCCAGGCTGTTTGACTAATATGCTCTTTTCTGCCGTGTAAGGTAAACTTTGGTATTCCAGCCATTAAGAATAGCACACTCTTTACAATGACATTGTCAACATTGTATCTCCTTACTTTATTATAATACGTCATGTACCCATGAAAAACAGAGTTGCCATTTGCATTGAGTTCATGGCATAGTGTACAGAGATACAGCAAGGCAAGCAGAAGGCCTTTAGAAGCAAGACCTGGGCCGGGCAGGCTGTAAACCTGTCACGGCTTGTCCCATATTTTACAGCCGTATATTATGAAGGGAAAGATTTACGTGTCCCTCACGTCAGCCCGTGTGTGGAGCTGTAGCTTGTATATTTCTATGCCACCATCCACTTGTCACCGCGTATTAACATATATTGCTTCCCCACCACTCTATTGTCCCTTCATTCATCTCCTCTCAATGCTTCTCCATCTCTCATTCTGCCTCTGATCTTGGGTCATTTTCTTTTAGCTTTCCTCACATTTTGCTGTATCTTTTTGCATCTCTACCCAGACATTTCACATTCGCATCTACAACTTTTGAGTAACAGGCTTTGCGATATTTATTTATAAATGAGGTCAGCTGAGTTTTGCCGATCTGACCAGAAGATGGCTCAAATTACACACCTTTAGTGCCACCTAGTGGCGGAAGAAAAGACAACTGAGTTTGATCCCACATTGATCAGAGAAGTTTTACCTACAGAAATATTAGCAAAAAGGTTCAATTTTAAGACCGATTAACATTTAAAAGACAATTATGCACCACACACATATAAGTAATATTGAGTCTGCGTGAAGTGTAGCGTGCATGGTTTGAAGTTGTGCTGTTGTGACCTCATCTTGTGCTCTAGGTTTAGGTCAGTCTTGATTGAAAAATGCCCGAAATACAACAAATCGTGCAAATAGATACAGTGTTAAAATTTGGATGTGGACAAAGGTGATCATGCTTGGTGAGGTTGTTTGGCCTTGGGAAATATGCTGTCCTTCGTGTTCGATTATAATATTGACCTGTATGGTGAAGGACTCTAGGACTGACCGTAACCTGGTGCAGGACTCCCAATCAATTAGCCAACAAGCTATGATTTTCCGGTTACTGATGATTGTGTTCCTTCCAAGAATGAAGAGTCACAACAAAGACATGGAGTGTCTTGATAGGTAGACGTGCTTTGCTGCATATGACGGCCAAGTTTGATTAGTATTTGCTTGGGTGGTTGCCATGTATAATGACAGAGTAGCAGAATACGCCAGCTCATGGCTCCTGTACTCATTGACTCCGTTAGTGCACAGTCATACTTTGATGAGCACTTCACGCATGGCTGAGCACACAGCTTCCGTTGGCCTCTTACAATCCGACAAAAGGTCAGAAGGAATGTGTTTGTTGTTTTACTGGCGTGAAGGGCCATCAGTTCAGGCCTTCCGCAGATCAGCATCTGGCTATAACCTTAAGATACTCCAGGCATCTGTGGGATACTTCCTTTACTGTGGACAGAGGCGAGCGTGTGTTCAATCTGTGTCAAAACACCAGTACGATGTAAACAAACCTTTGAAGACAGTTGATACAGGTGGCTCCCCTCATTGGCCAACTTGTATATCAGCAGCCAACGTGATTACTTTGCTTCCAGTCATCAGGGCCAAGGGGCTATAAACAGATCTGAGCAGTGCCTTCTCCAGTTGGACAAGACAACAGTGACTGCTCCCTGCCCCAGGGGTATTTAACTGCATAAGGTAAAGGAATCGTGGGAGACTCTGGGTGGGGACCGGCCTTTGTACAATGTCCTGGGTATTATTGCTGACTTTGAGTTCTCCAGTGATCCCTCAGACCAAGACCTGGCTGGGTCATTTTATGATCTGTCAGCCTGGCTGGGTCATCTTGTGATCCAGCCCTCAGCCTGGCTGGGTCATCGTTCTGTCCACCAGGCAAGGGATGGCACAATACTGGCACAGCCCAAAGCCAGGTATCACGTAGGTTTCTCATCACTGGCTCCAGTTAGTTTTTTTTTCTTTCTTTATCTTTTCTTTTCTTTTCTTTTTCTCTTTTGTTTTTAAGTTTATATGTATGATATTCCAACAGTTCTATATTTCTGTTCATGCCGTTGGACCAGGGCCATGAATTACCTGGGGCTCATCTCTGTATGAAATAACAGCATTGAGGTAACACCAACATTGTACTCACTTACATACTGGTAGGTGTTGGTCACCGTGGGTTTACTGTCATCGTAAGGATAACACATTGTGTCTTGCATGTGTAATTGTGGTTGTCAGTGAGTCACGCTGAGCTGTACTCTTACAGCAATATGGTGTGGCCAGTACAGTCAGTACACTGAACACTTCATCCTTCTGTACCCAGCATGACCTCATCATTAGAGTTTTGATTTATTTTGGGTGGCCTTCATTCCAATCATCATCGTTGTTGTTGTTGCTGTGGCTTTAATCTATTCAGAGTGACCTCCATTACTACCTTCATCACCACAGTCATGAGTACAAACATGACCAACATTATGGTCATTGTCCTGTCACTACCATCTCTAACTCTGGGGAATGTAGGAAGCTTTGTCTACTCAATCTTCATGATCTGTATCATTATTTTCTTTATGAGCTAAACCATCAGGCTTATAACCATCAGCATTATTGTAAAGGCTGAACCGTCAGGCTCATAACCATCTGCACTATTGTAAAGGCTGAACCGTCACTATTATAAAGGCTGAACCTTCAGGCTGATAACCATCAGTACTATTGTAAAGGTTAAACCGTCAGGCTTATAACCATCAGCACTATTATAAAGGCTGAACCGTCAGGCTTATAACCATCAGCACTATTGTAAAGGCTGAACCGGCAGGCTTATAACCATCAGCACTATTATAAAGGCCAAACAGGCAGGCTTATAACCATCAGCACTATTGTAAAGGCTGAACCGTCAGGCTGATAACCATCAGCACTATTATGAAGGCTGAACTGATAATCTTTATGCTACTTGTTACCAGGATGCATCTTATGTTTCTCATACCCTGCTAAACAGACCATCTCCAAGCTTACTTAGTACCAGTATGCCTCTGCTAAACTGACCAAGCTCCATATGCTCTGCATAACACTTAAAACTGCTGTGAAGTAAGGCCTATGTGCAGCTTGTCCTGCAGGCAAGGTACTTGTACAACACTTATAACTGCTGTGAAGTAAGGCCTACTTGCAGCTTGTCCTGCAGGCAAAGTACTTGTACAACACTTATAACTGCTGTCAAGTAAGGCCCACATGCAGCTTGTCCTGCAGGCAAGGTACTTGTAGTGTTGCATAGTGTTTATGCAGTTGTCATAATCAGAAGTACCAACAGTGTGTTTGTGTTCACCTAGCAGTGACTGTACATGCCCTGCTGGCAAAAGGTGTACAGGTACGTGTATATGGCAGTACGGGAGGGTGCAGTATGAAGGGTGTAGTGTCAGTTGTACCCTCTTGTGAGACTCACTCAGCTTAAGATACTGCAAGACATTTCTTATATTGCACAAGTGTTTATCAAAAATAAAGAAAGAAAAACAATGCCAAAGGAATAAGATTCGTAGATTTTCACTACTTGGTTTCAAGATTTTCCAACTCCAAAGTAGCGCCGACTTGGTGTCTGACCCTGTACAGTATTCTGTGCATTTACTTGTCAACTCTTTCCATTCAATATTCATTCCAGTCAATCACTTGTTCTGTTTACCTGCAGCCTGAGGTACAGTTTCAACCAAAATTTACCTGACATTTAAGTTATTTTTAACGCGTCTTGAGTTTGTTACTTTGGCTCCAAGCTTGTTGATAAATAAAGATCAGTGCTTGGTCCGAAGCCCAGTGGTTGATGTAAGCAGTTTGTGGGTCCAGCAGGTAGACGAGACCCTGACAGTAATGTCAGTTACATATAGCTAACTGTATGTAAAACATCGCTGTTAATTCCCAAAATGCTTGAGCCCCTAAAGTGGCCTCAGCTGTGGATACCCTACACACAGCTGCAGTGTTGGAGGTTTGCCGCAAAAGGAGACTGCGAGGAGCAGACTGAGATTTGGAATAATGCCGCTGTTAAGATTACTGGGCCTCTTACGGTGCCCGTTTTTGCCAAAAGCGGTGAGGTATCAGGTTGTATATGCTGGCATATGGGGACCTTGTGAAGGGCCCGATAGTTAATTAAGCTTGATTGATACCTGTGTCTGGCTCAGATCAAAGGCTCCACTCACTGGTCCCGTGTCGTCCCGTGTCGTCCCGTGTCGCTTATAACACCAACCTGACAACCGCCAAATTTGGGGCGCTCAAGTGCGAGTCAAACTAGGTGAAGCATAAATGTGCAATGGGGTGCCACTGGTAGCAAGCGAAGGGAGTCAGTCTGCTGTAACACACCCCAGCAAGTCACTAATGCTACCCCTTAATACTCAGTCAATGAGCAACCCTACTGTTAAGTGGCACAAGCTGAGGACAACCCCTCCACCCCACCCTAACAGAAGGGCGAACATCCATCATATGTTTGAATGACAACAGTTGTTTATCAACCTGCAGCATACCTACCTGGAAAGACCTTCTATGTTAAATCGTGTAGAATGAAAATTGTCACTTGGGGGGGGGGCATAAACTAAGTGTGACAGTGGGCTTACCTTCGCATGATGCTATCTACGATTAGTAATGTTTGAATGACATTATTACACCTACAATACACAGAACTCTACCAAAGACTGAAGATGTAGTATTTCAGAAACTGTTTCGACATGTAGCTGGATTTGATTATTTTTTTGCATGATTTGGTGCACCCATCTTTTTCCTATTTTACAGTTGACAAATGCTTGGCAAGTCTGCCGTCCAAATGTATTTTTGGTTATAAAAATCATGCCAGCTGTGTGAGCTGTGTGAGATTCACAAATTGTGAACGACACGATCAGAATATATAGCAGTCATATTTACAAAGAAAGAAAAGAGGTGTTTACAGTTGACAAGGCTCCCGTGGCAGGCTAATTAAAGTACAACGGCCACACAAAGTGCAACGGATGGAGATGTTCATTACTTTGTCATAAGTCGAGAGGGATCACTAGTGAGCGATATTGCCTCGTGTGTAATGTAAGTGTAACTATTGCTCGGAAGCCCACATATGGCAGCTTGTCAAGCAAGTGAAGAAACAAGAGACCGGTATACAGCCCACATCCACATGAATGAAGTCTGTTTTCTTTAACGTACATTGATACAGCCGGCCCGTGGCCTCGTATTCTCTTCCAAGTAGTCTGGGGAAAAAAATCTTTTTTGTGTGTAATTGAAGTTGCCTGGTGTTGGAATACATGTATGGCACATGCTGCCTTTATACACACAGAGAAAAAGTTTTGTTACTTCTTAAACCAAGCTGTATCACTTTACCATATGTTGGCACAATACAACCAAGGCGTAAATTCACGTGGCTCAAATTTGTAACTAAAATCAGGGAGAATGCACTCAAGCCGTGCGTTAGAGAGCGTTATTCTCTGATGGCTGGAACAAAGTGGCAGGATGCTAAACTAGGGAAGAATAAAAAAACGTATGAAGGATGAAAACATTTATGAAAAAAAAAAAGAGGCTGGCTATGAATGAGGGAAGAAGTTAAGGGATGCACGTAGTGCTGTTGCCATGGTTACTATGGTAAGCAACAAGAGTATGCAATAGAGTGAATACAATTAAATTTAACTTTTTTCCCGAAAATTTTCAGACTTTTTGTAAAGATTTTTAAAAATGCATTTTCAGCATATACATTTATGCATACAAAATAGCACAGGACGCCCTCAGCTGGTTCCAGTGTTTGACCAACAGGTTGTCTGTATGGCCAAGATGTATTCTGTATATCTACTGTCTGCTGTTGTCACTCAGGACCAAAGTACAGGAAAACTAGGGCATGTTGGAACAGTCAATTGCAAAGAAGAAATCAGAAACTGGGTGCTCACTTAAAAATGATAGTGCACAATTTATACAAAATAGTATTTATTCAATATTTTATCCACATGCTAACTAGTGGCAGTACAGGAATATGAGATGTTTGTGTATTGGGTTGTGTATTGAGCGGCAGATACACTGGTAATTGTCACATCTCAAATTATTGTCCTTTCATCACTGATTTCTAGCCATATCCAAACTGGCATTTCAGACAAAAATACACATACGGATAAATATACAAGTGAAAATGTTGAGAGAAGTTTTATGCTATTAGTTTGCCAATGTTACAATCAAAAGTGCTAATAGGATGCTCCAATAGTTAAGACATTCTATGCACATGACAGATACTGCTCTGTATTTAATTTGCTACCATGTATTCCAGTTCCTCTGGTTATTTTGCTACAATGTCATATTTGAGTTCTGCCTGTTGTGTATTTTGCTACCATGTTATATTTGAGTTCTGCCTGATGTGTATTTTGCTACAATGTCATATTTGAGTTCCGCCTGTTGTGTATTTTGCTACAATGTCATATTTGAGTTCCGCCTATTGTGTATTTTGCTACAATGTCGTATTTGAGTTTTGCCTGTTGTGTATTTTGCTACCATGTCATATTTGAGTTCTGCCTGTTGTGTATTTTGCTACAATGTCATATTCCAGTTCCTCCTACTGTGACCTGACTACATATACATCATCTAAAAATGTTATCTGACTTCAAAATCAATATTCAAAATTTTCTATTTGAATAATATGTAAAGTAAAAGTGATTGCTAGTGTTAATGTCTGGATGTGTAGAATACGCATTAGAGTCGTGGTAGTCCGCGTACAGGATTTCAGTTATGCTTGCAACCTAATTTTCCATGCAAAGTTTGAAGTGTCTCTGTGCTAGAAGTGTCAAGATATCTGATGCCATATTATAACAACAGTTAGTGAGAATATACATGAGCCCATGCTTTAGGCAGATCTATGTACTTTTCTCCATGTGTTCAGTCATTCATTTGACCAGATTACTATGGACGGGAATACTGTGAACTCACTGAGATGAGTTCTCATTTGTATATCTAATTTGGTCTACACAAACATTGCATATTTTAAATTTCCCATGAAATAAAAAGAAAAAATACACAAACTTGGATTGAAATACCAAGATTCCTGGTCTAATGTTGATAGTTGATAGTTTTGCATGTCTCGGCAAATGCAAAGACCTATTGGCTGAGGTTTTAACTTAGTGTGGGATGTGTTGTACATGAATAAAGAAAACATGTAACACAGAGAAGCCACAAGACAACAGGTCATGATGAGGTACCTAATACATGCTGGACAGATTTATTCACCATGAAAACAGCAGACTTTGATTGAGTTCAGTCATTCACAAATGACAAAGGTGTCAACCATTGTCTGAAGGATGTTTCATTAATGAAGAACCTTGCAGTCAAACAGGTTCAGCAATACCTTGTGTGACACGACTCTTCAAAGGGCAGGAAGCGTGAACACACAAGTGAAATAATATCCTCCTGGAAGGAGCGAGTAAGACCAGCCAGGCACACACCAGGCACAGCCCAGGCACACAACAGGCACACACCAGGCACACACCTCTGTTGCCCACCATAACAAAGACTGCCAGACGTATTGACCTGGCCTGGGCTGCTGGTGACACCTGACTTGCCAGCAGTCTCAGTGGCCAACGGTGACCGTTAAGTAGCTGGTTTGGGTAGAAAGAAGGGTGGTGTGTGTCTGCTAATGTAGGGACAGGAGATGACAACAGTAGGGTTGACAGACATCCCTGATATGTGTGATGAAGCTGGCAGTGGACTGGGCCATTGTGTGCCTGCACAAAGCCAAATTGATTTTCTTGCTTGCTGTGTTCAGTGTCTGCTCTTTGCCGGACATCGTGTATGCAGTACAGACGTCGCGTATACTTCCTCCCTCCATGTCGTTCTTCCATCTGTTTGTATGCTCCACTACTATATAGGAAATACACATTCCTTCACAAATCTGGCTTCCCAGCATTCGTATATCTTCTGTCTGCTTTCATGCTGAACAGTCGCACATGAAGGACTTGCCTTGTAACACAGCACAGACTTTGGTCAACAGATTTCCTTGGGGCACTCTGCAGAGTACAATGGGCCAGAGTGAAAGCTGTTGACCTCTTTAATGACAAGAAGAACCAGACTACATGGGCAATGTCAGATGAAGGTTGTATTCCTGTATGCCAGCATACAATCTCTCTCTCTCTCTCATCATGCCTTCCAGGGTGTCAAATTGTCAGCTGGGTGGGGTCAGGAGGGAACATTTTCTTCAGTAAACAGCAGTGGATTTCCAGCTCCACAGCTATTTAAATACATTTTGGAGTTAATTTGGGAAATACGTGCTGCCTTGCTTTACACATCCTAAACTGGATAGATACACTTTGTAAATCTCTAATTGCCACACAAAGATGACAAGATAACAACCACATAACATGCCACTTTATAACATTGTAACTATTAAGAAACAGTTTACAACATTGTTGCTATTAGGAAAGTCTGGGGAGAGGCTACTGGTCTCATTGGGCCAGTAAGAAGCAACAGTAAGGGCAGAGACTATTATGTATGGTCCCTTCCATGGAGATACAGTGAGCACAGAGGCTCTTATGTATGGTCCCCTGCATGGAGATACAGTAAGCAGAGATATTATTATATATGGGCCCATGCATGGAGATACAGTAAGCAGAGAGACTATTATATATGGGCCCCTGCATGGAGATACAGTAAGCAGAGAGACTATTATATATGGGCCCCTGCATGGAGATACAGTAAGCAGAGATATTATTATATATGGGCCCCTGCATGGAGATACAGTAAGCAGAGAGACTATTATATATGGGCCCCCTGCATGGAGATACAGTAAGCAGAGAGACTATTATATATGGGCCCCTGCATGGAGATACAGTAAGGACAGAGACCATTATATATTGGCCCCTGCATGGAGATACAGTAAGCAAGGAGACTATTATATATGGGCCCCTGCATGGAGATACAGTAAGCAAGGAGACTATTATATATGGGCCCCTGCATGGAGATACAGTAAGCAAGGAGACTATTATATATTGGCCCCTCCATGGAGTGACCCTGCCAGGGACTGGTTACATCAGGTCCACTGTGTTGCCTCATTACCATTATGCCTACATTGACTGCCACTTTAAGACCTTCTCTCTGCTCAAGTTCCCTGTGGACCCACTGCTGTATCAGTGGGGACCATACAGTATTCGCAGTGACATGTTGAATGTGCAAAGTCAAAACATTATCCTGCATTTAGATTTGGTTCTTCCAATTGGTAAATGCTACCAAAGTAAATAACCTTCCATACCAGCAATAGATGTGTAGTCCGCAATGCCATATTTTTCCACATGTACCTCAATTTCTTACAAATGCAGGAGAGCAAGACATGCAGCAATTTGAGGGCACAGGGGATCAGACATGAGTGACAAGAAATAGAGATAATTGTAAAACTATTTCACTCAATGACTCCATATAGACATAACACATTATCTTATTCTAATTTTCTCCCAACTGAAAGTCCATATTGGCGTTTCTGCAGTCTTAAGTGCAAAATTGTGAAAGCCAATATAAAGTTTCCTAAATTGAAGGTATAATGGAACAATCTGAGTTGCAGTCAGAGCGTTCAGTCGGTCCAGTTCAGCTGTACAGGGCTGTATCAGAAAGGTTGATACATGAACGGAAATACATTTAAGCATCCTAAATAGACGATGTAACGGGAACATGGGAGTAGGAATAGCTTGTAGAGTTCAATAGAGAAGCATTCATTCGTCTCAGGGTGTCCTGGCTACCACTGTGTGTAGTTGAAACAAGTTAGTATTGCCAAGTTAATGGACATTTCTCAGTGGCTGCAGAATCCCATCACAGTACTGTGTTCAGATGTATGGTATCGTCAAGATATGATAAGTGGCTGGCTGGACATCAAACGTTCTTGCTTCCTGGCTTTGCCGCGTTACTCACTCAATCAGCCATTTTCACTATTCAGTCCATTTAATTTGATATCAATCGTACTCATAGAGACAATCTGGGCCGTGGCTCATGCCTCTTTTCCTGTGCTCCAAGGCACTGGGCCACACTGGTTGGAATTGTAAGACACACAGAATCCTCCTGTGCTGCTGATAGAACAGCCATAACCCTGTACACGGCAGATCAGCCAAGCGATAAAAGTTCAACTGAGGAGATAGCCTACAAAGCATTGTCAGTCTTACATATGGGCCATGTTTCACACCCCCTGATAATAGCTAAATAAAAAGGCCCAATTGTGCCAATCAAAATATTGCTAGATTGTTGGTCTTTAGTTGGACGCATTGCTATCTTTACTGATGGCTGAGCTTAGCAGGAAAAAAATGCAGAAATATGGAAGAGACGTAAATGGATTATTGCGTATATAAGTTGAGCTTCAAAGCCAAGACGTTGACAAAAGAGTGACAGAGGTCAGGCTATCATCATGGGGACAGATTGCGGCCATCTTCAAAACGCAAAGCTGGATCAAAAGTGAGCCACTGAGGAGGGGAGTGGTGGAGAATTAACAGAATACAAACAGAGTTGATTGTGGCCAGACTTCTGAGCTAGTATTCTTAACATGTCTAAATTGAAAAGTCAGACACGGGACTCCAACTTTATATATTGCTTTGCCTGTGTGCAGACTGGCTGGCAGACTAGGTGCATAGGTACCTGTGTGAAAGCTTACACCTAAACCGGTAGCAGCTGAATTTTTTTTTTCTTTCTGCAATGCAATACAAGGGTTTCACCTGTCTCAACTGTGTGCCATATTTATGTGCTTTCAACTGGGTATAGGTCAGGAAAGTTCTCCTTTGTAAGTCAATCTGGGTTGGAATCACCCAATTTGGTGGCACATATGATTAAATATCTTCCAAATTGATACTTGTGGGGTTTCTACCTATGAGTGGGTATTACCTGGTTACAAGCTGCATCTTATAAACGGAAGGAGCCAAAACAACAGAGCGTCCAACAGTCATGTCACAGTGGGGTGCAGTATGCAGTATACTCTTGCTTCAGAGGCATCATTTTGAGCAAGACTTCATGCTTGAATCAAGGCGGCACTATCAATGTTATACTTTGTAGTATGTATCATTGTATTGTATCAGTTCTGTATTTACCTCTGTCATTATGTAATACTTTGTAGTATGTATCATTGTATTGTATCAGCTCTGTATTTACCTCTGTCATTATGTAATACTTTGTAGTATGTATCATTGTATTGTATCAGTTTTGTATTCACCTCTGTCATTATGTAATACTTTGTAGTATGTATCATTGTATTGTATCAGTTTTGTATTCACCTCTGTCAGTATGTAACCAATTGACTTAATCAATGCCAGGTGACACTCTTTGCTAGCAGGTGCCCTTGTGGCAGCCAGAGCAGGACATGCAGATACAAGGACTGCTCTGCATATATTCATTTACGCTAGTATAATAATCATATTTAAGTGATAGCTCTTTTGTGCCTGCAAAATTATCTCCAGGATAAATACTCACATTTCACTTTATTGTTGGAACTTGTTTATGGTGGACATGTACATGTATACAAAATACTATCCATTGCATTAAACAGACTAGAAATTATTATTGTAAACTTGTTATTGCAATATAGTTTTAATGGCCATAATATAAACACTGTTACTTCATTGGCTGTCAGATGTTGGGGGCCCACAAGCCGTGCTGGCTTTTTAATCACTAGTCCCAGAAACAATTTACATTTCTATCAATAATGATCTGCTCATTACTTGTGTTCATATGTTCTGGCAGTAAAGAAAAAATAAACAACAATTGCTTCAAGTTGATCACATGGATAAATATGTCTGCAAGGATGACTGTTGTGGAAGGCATGGTCCAACTTAAAGGTGTCCAAAAAAATTGATAAGACCAGAAATGTGTACATAAATGCAAGGTCTTTTCATGTAGGGAAATTAATAACTGACACCAATATGTTATAAATTGTAGATAAATGTATAGTAAACATCATTACATGAAGACTGTATGCATGTGTATATATATGCATACAAAAATATACATGTATATGTATAAATACCAGGGTGATATAGTAAATACTCAGGAAGACTTGAGTATTCAGTATCGTATGGTCATATATGTACCTGTATATTTGGAGACAAGTATTACTTCCGCTGGGCAGTCCTAGTCTGTACTGGCGTTCAGTTTATACGATAAGTGTACCAAAGTTAGCTGTTCATTTGTGGGAGCCCATAGTTACGTGGAAATGACGTGTGTGTTCCTAGGTGAGAGCATTCATCAAGTAGCAGTACTGCTTCCTGGCTGGCCCCACTGCCCCAGACTTAGTGCAGGTAGTCATTCCTACAGCCACATAGTAACATAAATGTAGTGGAAAGACTTGTACGTCAAGCATATCTTGATTCATGGCACACGTATACCAAAGTTAGATATTTGTTCTTGTATAAGCGGTGTTAGGTGGGTATAAGTAGAGCCTGCACATCCATCATATACACAGCCTGGGCACGCAGCTCCCGACACCCAAAGTTAGCCACTTATTTTGTGAACATCACTTGGTAATATCTGGGAGTGCAGCGAGACAGCATTCATCAGGTGTCGGAGATACATGTCTGGCCTGGTCGATTTACTATAGTCTCAAAAGTACTCCCATACACAAACAGCAGACTTGCCACTGCAAACGGCCACATCTGCAGCTCACCGCCATTTTCCTGAATAGTGGTGGCCTCATTGGGTGCTGGAATGTGGATGGAGCAGAAGGCGGCCACTGTCAGTGTTAAGACCTTTTGTCCATGTCCACTCAGACTTCCATTTGAAGAGCAGTGGACTACCCAGCACAGCAGATGGTTGATTAATATTTAAAATAGAAGGTCACAACGGGAGCCGTCTGCAAGTACACAATCAATTGTCATATTTAGCATGTATTAGAAATCAACCAAGTTTAAGAGTTGCACTGCTGTAACTGTCTTGTATGCACATATGTGAATTTTTGAGGAATCAATAATTGTTTTAATATTTGATAGAGACTATAAGCTGTTTTTACGTTGGTTGACCAAGAGGCAGGGAAGTACTCGGAGTTTCATTGGGACGACCTGATGATTTATAGGCTGTGTACTAATAAAGCAGCAGCTTCAGTTGAAGCCTGTTGTCAGTGGACAGCTCCTGAGCCTCCAGTTCTCCTACAAAGCTCCCGGCTAATTATGCATGTCAATAGTGGGGCTGATTGATGGTCGTAGACTCAGGGTAGACCAGTCAACTGGCCGGCAGTCACCAGCTTTCCACCCAACTCCTGCCAGCTCCTCTTTGTCTTTCCCCACACAGTGCTTGATGATAGTTATTTTCTACTGAACTTGGAGTAGTTATTTGAGGAGAGTAATTAGTAAGAGACAATAAATGGCAAGGGTCAGAGACAACTGCACTTCTCCTGCAGATTAAAAGAGGACACTTGCTGTTTGCCCGCATGCCTCACTCACTTGTTGGGCTCTTTGGAACATTGAGTAATCTGAAACGAGCAACATTTGCCCAGCAGACTGAGACTCCTAGCACCAGTTAACCAACAGCTTATGTCCCGCTGGACTTTTTAAGAGCTCGGTGGAGTTTTTTGTAGTGGGTGTTGTGCTAGCAGTCAGCTGCTGTACCTGAGAGGGTGTATACAACACGGGCCCCTCTGGTGCAGGGCTCTGTTGTGGGTACACACCGGGCTTACTGGCTTACACTAGGCACAGGGCGTGTTGTGTCTGCTACAGACCCCATCACAGCCACGTGAATTACGTGTACACCATGAGCCACCTGAACAGGTCAGACGACTTAGTTCCTCATCCATGTTCTAGGAATGCCAGGAAGGTCCCTCATACATAGAAAGCACAAGATGTGTAGAATACCAAACAGCCTTTTTCCACTCAGCGTGATATCCCACAGCTTTGCTAAAGTATGAAGATCCTTCCACTGTTTTATTTTCAGCAAGTTCACAAGAGTTTGCCGCTAGACTCCAGGGTGTCCTGGATTGAGGCCATGGTGTGTATAAAGGTAGAAAAACATCATAACATTTGCCGATAGAACGCCTCGCAAGTAGCTCTGCTTGTTATGAGGCAGCAGCGAACGCTGGTGTGTGGGAAAACTTGTCATGGTACGGTCACTTATGCTGTTTTTTGTTGTGTATTTTCAGGGGCGGAGAGTCAGTCACTACTATGTTCGGAGTCTATGCTGTCATCCTGCCCACTGTCTGATGAACCACAACGATCATTATCACAACACAATGTTGAAACTCAACCATGGAAACGTGACCCACACAATCAGAAACTTCCCGCAAAATATACCTCAAATTTGAGCAAAGACCTTTCGGACGGGCCAGGTCTGCCTGTGGGCGTCTCGCGCGGAGACAGCATCAGTTCCTCGCCAGCGGAGAACGGAAACACATGCACAAATCACACCAGTGAGCCCAAGGGAGGGGGAAATGGTGGAAAGCTGGACAGGCGGATGAATACAAATGGGCTAGATAGAAATACTATGACTGGGAGTGGTACCACAACCAGTGAGAATTTGACATGGCTGGCTGATGTTTCGTCTTCTCAGGCACAGCAAGCACAGAGAGCAAGTACGGGCATCCTCCCCACCATCCCCAGTACCCACGACACGCACTTAATGTTGCCACAAGGTGGCGCCAGCAGTCTATTTAGGCCCCCATTAACACTATCAGACCCATCTCAGAGACTGTTTCCTGGTGGACCTATTGCCCCTGTGTATACAACCACAGGGACAACGCTTTCACCGTATTCGCCTTCGATGTACAGCCCGCACGCTGCGAGCCAGTCATCGCAGCTTTCCATCTCGCCGTACGGTGCTTTCTATCCATCCTACCCTCATGGTTACACCACGCACGGTTCACTGCTGTCCGGACACTACCCACACATAGAATCGTACTCAGCGGTGCTGGCCAGTATGGGCAGTCAGGTCCAGCATGCCGCCCAGTCACAACTACCTCGAGCTCCATTTTTATCAGGACATTTACCTCATTACGGAACTCTGACTCCAACTAACTCTCCTGGTCCAAACATTCACCGACCTCTCACCCCCAGTCAGACATTGACCCCCAGCCAACAAGCCACCCAGGGTCCCTCTGTGGCCGACCCCCACCATCGGGAAGAAAAGTCACCAAAGGTGGAACGTGACATGTCAAGGTCCGGGCGACCCGGTTCACCACAGCGAGAAGGAAAAGTGCACCAGCAGCCTTCCCCAACAGCAAATACCTCACACCACAAGACGGGACATTCTGTGCTAAAGGAGGGGTCTCGCAGAGACTCCTCCTCCTGTAAGGAGGCAGCCTACAGGTTGCCCAGTGGCAAGGAGGGCAGTCTAAAACACCGCTTCCTTCAGACGCGACCACCTGATATTGTGATAGAAGACTCCGCCTACGGAGACTTTCAGAGATATGCAGCAGCAGCAGGGCATATGATGCGCCACTCCAGCGACGAGCCCCTGTCAAAGAAACCAAAGGAAAGTTTAGGGCACCCACCACCCTTGCATCCATCACATCGGCACTTGGGGTCTGTCAGCCACGCGGGCTCTCAGGGGCACCCCCACCTGCCACCCCCTCCCCCCCTTCAGCCAGCATCCTATGCATCCCAACCCCACTACCCCCCTCATTTCATGAAAGGCTCAATCATTCAGCTAGCCAATGGAGAACTGAAACGGGTGGAAGATTTGCGGACTGATGACTTTGTACATAGCGCTGATATCAGTAGTGATCTGAAAATAGATTCAAGTACTGTTGTCCGAATAGATGAGAACTTGGAGAGGGCCACCGCAATGTTAGGATTCTCTGTCGGTGAACATCGAATCCAGGTAAGTGTTTTGATTGTATTTTCTCTAATGTGAGAGAAGTGAATAAATTTTGCCTGCTGTGGGTAGGTGGGCAGCATTGGAACATATCAGGTTTGCTGATGTTGTAGATGTCCTGGTTCCAAGCTTACAGTGAGTATCAGGTACGTAGTAAGATATCAGTCAGGAATGGTACACACAGCCAAACTCTTGCCAGTGAGGATTCTTACCGGCAGATTACAGCCCCAGCATGTGCCTGTGATTAGGAGGTCATGACCTGGAGGTCTTAGCGATGTGGGGAGCCCCACGTGGCTGTGAGATCCAATGTTAGGACATGAGGCTGCCGTGACAGTCAGGGAGGACAGCTGCACAGAAGGCCCTGACTGCTGGCTGTCAAGGTCCCCAGCTGTGGCAGCCAATCACAGGCCTCACACTCCTAGTATCCATACTGGTCATGTTATTGTACCACTTGTGTGTCAAGCATAGTCCACATTATGTTTCTTCTATATGTTACAGTATATTTTATTTCTTGTATCTTATACCACATTCTAGTACGCACTTCATATCACTACTACGGTAGTCCCTCCTTTGAAAGACCACTCCTTTGGGAGACCACCTCCTTTGAGAGACCACAATTGTCAGGTCTTTCTGTAGTACTTTTCATGTTATTTATACCTCCTTTGAGGGACCACCTTCTTTATGTGACCACCTTTTGGGTGGCACTAGGGGCAGTCTCTCAAAGGAGGGACTACTGTACATTATGTTTTCTTACATTGCATTTGCACTGATACAATGTATACTTTATGGCATAGACGGTAAATAATACCTGTGCACTATAGTGCATTGTGTAATGTATGCATTACATTCACGCATTTCTACACTATATTGCACTGTATTTCATGCATAAGCTATGGTACATTGTCTTATTAGCTTGTTATATAACATGCACTAATACATGGCACACATGTATGTGTAAAAAACACATATAGTGCATTAGATTACATGTATAAGCTATACATGTAGTACATTACGTTATTAGTATGTTATATAGCATACACCGAAGGGCATTGCATTACACACACACACACACACACACACACACACACACACTCACACACACACACACACACACACATTGTATTACATGTGTACAAAATGACATTGTATTACGTGTACACAGAACAACATTGTATTACATGTATACAAAATGACATTGTATTACTTGCACACAGAACAACATTGTATTACATGTATACAAAATGACATTGTATTACGTGTACACAGAACAACATTGTATTACATGTATACAAAATGACATTGTATTACGTGTACACAGAACAACATTGTATTACATGTATACAAAATGACATTGTATTACGTGTACACAGAACAACATTGTATTACATGTATACAAAATGACATTGTAGTACGTGTACACAGAACAACATTGTATTACATGTATACAAAATGACATTGTATTACTTGTACACAGAACAACATTGTATTACATGTATACAAAATGACATTGTATTATGTGTACACAGAACAACATTGTATTACATGTACACAGAACAACATTGTATTACATGTATACAAAGTGACATTGTATTACGTGTACACAGAACAATGTATTACATGTATACAAAGTGACATTGTATTATGTGTACACAGAACAACATTGTTATTACATGTATACAAAATGACATTGTATTACATGTATACAAAATGACATTGTATTATGTGTACACAGAACAACATTGTATTACATGTACACAGAACAACATTGTATTACATGTATACAAAATGACATTGTATTATGTGTACACAGAACAACATTGTATTACATGTATAAAAAAATGACATTGTATTATGTGTACACAGAACAACATTGTATTACATGTATACAAAGTGACATTGTATTATGTGTACACAGAGCAACATTGTATTACATGTATAAAAAATGACATTGTATTACGTGTACACAGAACAACATTGTATTACATGTATACAAAATGACATTGTATTACGTGTACACAGAACAACATTGTATTACATGTATACAAAATGACATTGTATTACATGTGTACACAGAACAACATTGTATTACATGTATACAAAGTGACATTGTATTACTTGTACACAGAACAACATTGTATTACATGTATACAAAGTGACATTGTATTATGTGTACACAGAACAACATTGTATTACATGTATACAAAGTGACATTGTATTATGTGTACACAGAACAACATTGTATTACATGTATACAAAATGACATTGTATTATGTGTACACAGAACAACATTGTATTACATGTATAAAAAATGACATTGTATTACGTGTACACAGAACAACATTGTATTACATGTATACAAAATGACATTGTATTATGTGTACACAGAACAACATTGTATTACATGTATACAAAATGACATTGTATTATGTTTACACAGAGCAACGTTGTATTACATGTATACAAAATGACATTGTATTACATGTACACAGAACAACATTGTATTACATGTATAAAAAATGACATTGTATTACATGTGTACACAGAACAACATTGTATTACATGTATACAAAGTGACATTGTATTATGTGTACACAGAACAACATTGTATTACATGTATACAAAATGACATTGTATTATGTGTACACAGAACAACATTGTATTACATGTATACAAAGTGACATTGTATTATGTGTACACAGAACAACATTGTATTACATGTATACAAACTGACATTGTATTATGTGTACACAGAACAACATTGTATTACATGTATACAAAATGACATTGTATTATGTGTACACAGAACAACATTGTATTACATGTATACAAAATGACATTGTATTATGTGTACACAGAACAACATTGTATTACATGTATACAAAATGACATTGTATTATGTTTACACAGAGCAACGTTGTATTACATGTATACAAAATGACATTGTATTACATGTACACAGAACAACATTGTATTACATGTATAAAAAATGACATTTTACCTGTACAGACTACATACCATTGGAGTTCTCCATTATTGTTTTTGTTTTTGTTTTGTATTTTGTGTTTTTTTATTTTTGCTTTTATTGTATGCCATGATACAGGTATGGTATATTTCACCATATATCCAGGGTCTATATATAACCCATATGATGACCTATGTTTTTTTATAGATATGTTTTCTTGTAGACATACATAGGATGTCAGGGGTGCTGTATGCTAAGTCAATTCCTACATTGCCATGTGTCATAACAGAGTTGGTGCATTCCATTTGAAATAGTTTGCCAACCTTCCAAAAATTATTCCATTTGTATAACATGTGTGACTCTCACAAAATGCAAGAAATGGAAGTATCCAATTGATCCTTTCAAACACATGTATGTTCACACATGACATAAGTTATCAGTTATGTTGTTCAATAAGACACGGCATTGGCTGTGTGTCTGTGTGTCACGTACAGTCCAAGATGTCTGTTTCATCCTTCATCTTTTACGTTTTTCTGGCAGGTATTTACTGAGATAATTTGACACAGGTTTGCAGAGAGAAGACGTAGAAGATTGAAGAAAAATATCACTGGATCATTGTAATAGAATCGCCTCAATATTTTCCAGATTTAGGAATGAGTGAACAAATCTGAGCTGTGTATCCCTTGGAAATAATTACTATTTTATGTTCACACAGTCAATAAACATACAAGAAACAGTATACGCAACGACAGCTGTAGGCTAAAGCCTCTATGTTGTACTGTTTTTGGTCAAATGAACCAGGGGAAGGTTACATGTCACTGTACATTTTTATAAATGTAACAAAATGGTACTGAACAACACAAACAATATATGGATTTGCTAGTGAACATTAGAAGAAGAAACTGGAAGCACAGATGTGGGGAGCCCACTAAGCATTGCTGATACATTGCCACATGAAATAAGAACCACAAGCCAGGCTTTTTGTGACATTTCTTCTTTCATTACCAATGAACTGAGAGATGATCTCTTCTAAATGCCAGGAAGTCTTCTTTCTAGGGGAAGGGAGCTCAGTATTGAAAAAAATACTCAGTGCATTTGCAGAAAAATGTTGAAGCATCCAAAAGAAACAACTGCAGGGTATGGCAGGGTCTGCTGATTTATCCCCCCCTCCCCCCCATGGTGCTGCTTATACGTCCAGGATCAACTGTTCCACATAGCACTGGGACGTACAAATGACACTTCACTTCCTGGTGTGACAGACACTTCACTTTCGTTGTGACAGACACTTCACTTCCTGGTGTGACAGACAGACACCTCACTTCCTGGTGTGACAGACACTTCACAATGTTTTGGCAACTTTCTGTCAGGAAGCATAACAAAGCTATTTATTAGAGCTCTAGATCTTGAAGTGCATTTGTTGAGGATTTCCTGTACAAAATTCATTCCAGTATTGGTGTCCTGTTGGGGTGGGGCAATAATTCATGTTGTTTCACCCAAATTATCCAATAATCCAAAATATATTGACCCTGATGCTAAATCTTTAGTGTTTCATCAGACCAATGATATTTGATTCAGGTGGAATAGTCCAATAATCCCATTTTTTGGAGCAAATAATCCAATAATCTCTTTCAAATGGCCCAATAATCCTAAACCCCTAAGAGGGCCCCATAGTGTGGCCGGCCCAGACTATTAATACTTGACTGAGGGACTGAGGTCGACAGTAAAGCACAATCTTTAAAATAAGTTTGGGGACTGAGGTAGACAATAAAGCACAATCGTTAATATAAGTTTGGGGACTGAGATAGACAATAAGCACAATCTTTAATATAAGTTTGGGGACTGAGATAGACAATAAAGCACAATCTTTAATGCAAGTTTGGGGCCTGAAGGAGTCAATAAGCCACAGTGGGGTACAGAAACTTGGGGACTGAAGCAGTCAGTTAACACACTGTGCGACATAATACAATGTTGTCAATTGTAAGAAAAGACACACAAGCTTAGGAGGACATATTTGGCAAGTCTTCAAGTGGTTGGACACTTGCTTGAGGCCACTGAATTTTGCTGCCTTAATTTCCATCCATGTGACACTGGGCATGAATGTACGACACGTTTTAAGCACTCACATATTAAACCGTCACTCAGATATGCTGAGTAGTTCCCTATTATCTTGCAACAAATTCAAAAGTAATTTTGGAGGCAACGTGGATGTATCCCTGGCAAATTAACATAACATGGTGGCCTTTGACCCCAAACTATTGCTGTTTTAGCTGCCGACATTTTATTGGTTGACCTATGACCTCTGGTTGGCCTGACCTAGGCGGCAGTGATTCAAGTGGGGATAAGTAATAGGGATTGAAAGTCCGTGCCAACATGAACCAAGGCACTCAGTGCATGTTAACCCTCCAACCCCTGAGCCTCCCATGTCCTTAATTGCATAGAGCAGGGGGAGGGAGGGAGGGACTGATCCCTAACCAATATTTGAAAGGCCAAGATAAAGCTATTATGTGGAGGTATTGTGGGCTGCCAAGTGCGGTCATTCTGAGGCTTTATTTAAAGCCAGCACATGGAGTGTCTGTAGTCCTTAATCATCATATTGATGTGCACTTAATTTCATTGTCTCAGTAGCATTTAGGTCTGTATGTTTACATAGCCCTACTTCCCTGTGGTACGTGTAGATTTCTGTGGACTAGCCTGGCTCTGTGTACATTTAGTAACAGTGGGTGCCATCCATTGCCAGCATATTCTTTTTCATTTGTGCCACTCGCTCTGTTCTTGACGACAAGCGTGGCCATCACCATACAAATGACCCATAAGTTACACTAGCTGGCTGTCTGTCTGTGACCCTTGCCTCAGCAGTTCACACTTAAGTGCCATTATCTGTCTCTTATCATTTTTCACACCCATGTCTTTTGTTGTTTTATTCTGGAATCTCTCACTTCTGTGATATGCCTCTGTTTTTGTACTGGTTTTGAATGAAAAAGAACATAATTATCAACATTGTCATCTTCATCTCCTCCTCCTCCTGCTACTACTACTACTACTACTACTACTACTACTACTACTACTACTACTACTACTACTACTACTACTACTACTACTACTACTACTACTACTACCACTACTACTACTGCTACTACTACTGCTACTATTACTACTTCTATTACTACTACTTCTGAAAGGGCATCTTAATCATTTTCTTACCTGGTTGGTTTCTGTATTTTCATTTCCAACACTTTGAGAGAGGGTAAGATTTGACTTTTGTTGCATATTTTATCCAACCAAGTGAACTGTCTTATCACGTTGACTTTACTAGTCCCTGGTGTACTAATGTTCTTGTTTGTAATGTTTGACAAAAAATAAATCTCTCTCTCTATGTATGAATGTATGTATGTATGTATGTATGTATGTATGTATGTATGTATGTATGTATGTATATATGTATGTATCTATCTATCTATCTCTTTATCTATCTGCCTATCTATCTATCTATCTATCTATCTGTCTGTGTATCTATATATCTGTCTGTCCATCCATCCATCACCACACTTCATGTAGTCCTCCTCTTGTTTTACACTTGGTCTGTGTATAAAGACTATCAGTGTGGTATCAGTGTAGTAGAATTATCTGTTGTTGTCATTATGTCAGAACAGGGGATACACTGTGTCATTATGCCAGGATGGAAGATACTTTGTGTCATTATGCCAGGATGGAAGATACTTTGTGTCATTATGCCAGGATGGAAGATACTTTGTGTCATTATGCCAGGATGGAAGATACTTTGTGTCATTATGTCAGGATGGAAGATACTTTGTGTCATGTCAGAATGAGGGTACATTATGTATTCATGCCGGGATGTGATATACTCTGTATCATGATACCAGGATGGAAAATAGTCTGTATGGTTATTGTGTTAGTACAGAGAATACATTGTATCACCCTGTCACAACCGAAAATACTTTGTATTAGGATGTTGGGGACAGAGGATACTTTGTATCATTATAACAGGACAGAGGATACTTTGTATCATTATAACAGGACAGAGGATACTTTGCATCCTGGTCAATTGCACACAATCTAGTACAATAGGATGCTGATAATAATACCATGTGTGTTTAAAGTGTTGGATTCTGTGTATGGATCATCATGAATTCAGCCACACCTTGTGACATGATTGTGGATAGACCAGTGTCACAATTATACGTTTGAGGGAAAAATACAATGAAAGTAACAAAAAAAAAAAGCTGGAAACAGGGCAAGGACTTGAAATGCACGAACTTGGCATAATTTTTATCTGTTGTCCTAAAATATAATCTGTGTTGATCAGGGATTAGAGAACATATCAACAACTCTTTGATGCTAAGTTGCTGTAAATCTGATAGCGGCAGGTTGGCATGTCGACTACCTTATATTATTTCAAAGGAAAGTCTTTCAAAATACATGGCTACAATTACATATTAGACAGGAGAGAGTGTGTTCAGGATATAGTCCATTTTGCTCTTTGTAATTTGATCAAAGGCATGGTACCAGTAAGAGAACACAGCAAGTGATAATGTGTTGCTTTACACTGTTTTCATATTATTTTTATTACACTGAAATCGAATAAATATTTAAAAGCCGAGAAGACCTGAGTGGCAGCTGGGTAGCACTTGGACAAGTCACAAGTCATCTCCTACACATCAGCAATCATCAATAATACCAACAAAGTCAGAGTTTCAAAGAAATTACAGTGATAAATTTGTCTGGGTTTTGTAGGAACTAATTCTAAATGCTTTGTTTGAATACATAGCAGGCCCAGTTAGTTAATGTAAGTTAAAATGTCAATTAAATCTGCAGTTTTGTGTCTGAAGTAGCCAGTGCATTAGAGAAGACTACGCATCATGACAGTTGTATCAGAGCTGTGAGTCACAAGTGAACGGACGTCAATGATTCACAGTATGTGTCCTCCACAAGTCAAACACTGTTTCACAGTGTATATTTCAGGCGACACACAATGGTCGCGTGTAAATCACAGAGTCTTTGGCTGTCTGACATAGCCACAATACACGTTCATAAATCACGTTAAAATTCTCCACACAAATGTTTTATCCACTGCCTCCTTCAATGGTCCATAAATACATTTCCTCGAATGAAATGGAGTCAACTAACAGAAAAATGTCTCAAACAGTCAAAACTCTATTAATATTACATACCTGCTGATATATTACTGTTGTAGTCACATAGTGTTTTGAGATTCTCTGATATTTTTTGTGACAACTGTGGAGGCCACTTTGTATCAAATAGTAACATTGAACAGCATGACAAAATGGTTACAAACATTGGACTGACAAAATGGTTACAAACATTGGACTGACAAAATGGTTACAAACATTGGACTGATTGTTGGTGCCTTCTCAACAGTCAAGGTGAATATTCATTGAAGATACAGCATCCTTCAAGGCTTTTCCAGGGGGATTATTTCAGAATAAATTGGTTGTAATTACATGAGGCATTTGTTCATGTTTCAGACAGTAGGAATCCATACATAATTAGCTTCTTCAAACTTTCTTATTAGTCATTTTTTCCATTGTTTTGTTTTGTTGCTGGTTCACCGTTCATTAATGGGACTGATAATTATTTGTATCACTCATTGATTAACTCATCGTATCAGATGTTTGTAGCACGATCATTGTGTCATCATGTGCGTGAAGTCTTCTACTGACACCAGTGCAAGGGTGATCATGTGACCCAGGGAAGCCAAGCAAGCAAATAAAAGAGAACTCCAATGTACATACTGCCAGAAGACAGACAGACAGACAGACAGTCATTGGTAGTGGTGACATTAAGTGCTTGATATCTTGTAACTGTCTGCTTTAAAGCTTCTGTATCCTTGGCTGCTAAGAAATAGGAGATAAATCCCATTTGAATTGCAAAGGTTTAAAACTGGCGTTGTCTAAGTGGCTACAGCTGATTGAGTCCCATCTCTACTTCGACAACACATTCTCCAAGGCTCGGGTTTCTCCCCACAATGCTCTTTGTATGTTTTAAGGTAAGCCTTGATGTGTCGCCTGGACCGAGCAGCATTTGAAGGAAGTTTTTTATGACGACATGTACTTTCTTTTTAAAGTTTAACTCTGTCAATGCTGTCAACACAATATGTTTTTGCTGTATACAACTTGGTGCCCCTCCATTCTACATAAGTGCAGGCCTCAGTCAGTGGTTTTTGCATTACCTGACAAGTCATGTTCTTACTGTCATAATGGTACCAGCCTTAGTGGTTGTTGCATTGCCTGACAAGTCATGTTCTTACTGTCATAATGGTACCAGCCTTAGTGGTTGTTGCATTGCCTGACAAGTCATGTTCTTACTGTCATAATGGTACCAGCCTTAGTGGTTGTTGCATTGCCTGACAAGTCATGTTTTTACTGTCATAATGGTACCAGCCTTAGTGGTCGTTGCATTGCCTGACAAGTCATGTTTTTACTGTCATAATGGTACCAGCCTTAGTGGTTGTTGCATTGCCTGACAAGTCATGTTCTTACTGTCATAATGGTACCAGCCTTAGTGGTTGTTGCATTGCCTGACAAGTCATGTTCTAACTGTCATAATGGTACCAGCCTTAGTGGTTGTTGCATTGCCTGCCATATGCTCTAGCTGTTGCCGTGAGGTTTTGCATTGCCCTAGAGAATTCTGATGATCAAATGAGGCTGGTTTTGGCAGACTGTTGACACCACTTTATTTGGGCCACACTTGTTGCTACCTGGATGAAAGCTCCTTTCATGGACAATTTGAAGGGACACTTCTTATGATAATTCCAGCTGAGCATATGTAAAAAAAATAATATGTACCAAACTGAATACAGTGCTCCCTCATTACGATGCTGATAGGAGCAGACTAGGCTTCAGCGAAACCAGCCTATAGGGAGTAGACATCTAACATAGAGGTCCTAGTAACAATGCTTCAGTGGGTGCCATGGAAGCCATCAAGTTTTATCACAGTCCAACTCATAAAGGGAGGCCTTATAAAGGGAGTCCACCTTATGAAGAGAGGCCTTGTGAAGGGATTCCACCTCATGAAGAGAGGCCTTGTGAAGGGAGTCCACCTCATGAAGAGAGGCCTTATGAAGGGTGTCCACCTCATGAAGAGAGGCCTTGTGAAGGGAGTCCACCTCATGAAGAGAGGCCTTGTGAAGGGAGTCCACCTCATGAAGAAAGGCCTTATGAAGGGAGTCCACCTCATGAAGAGAGGCCTTGTGAAGGGAGTCCACCTCATGAAGAGAGGCCTTGTGAAGGGAGTCCACCTCATGAAGAGAGGCCTTGTGAAGGGAGTCCACCTCATGAAGAGAGGCCTTATGAAGGGAGTCCACCTCATGAAGAGAGGCCTTATGCAGGGAGTCTATCTCGCAAAGAGAGTCCTTTTGAAGGGAAATACTGTGGTTAAGAGGACCAGATTTTGTGGTTGCATGATGAACAAAGAAGACCTGGCCGGAGAGAGGTACTCAGTGCATATTGTCCTGTCTCCATGTCTCACACAGTCAAAACATTTTGTAAAATAAAAAAATAAAGAACAAAAGAATGCAGATAAGGATTAACTATAATAAACAACAAAATGTTAAAGTACTAAGATATTGTTTGAAAGATTGCTATCATTTGTCTTTACTGACCACTGTCTTGTGAGCCCAAACAGCCTGTAATGAAAAGACCGGCCTTGACATTTCCTGCATGCCACGGAACATCCTAAAAGTGACATGCCTAAAGTATCATAAGTTTTGAGTAAGTTTACAGGAACAACAGCCAAACTGTGCTCAATATTCTGTGAAAAAAGTATATTGAGCTGTTTGACTGTTTGATGTGCCAATACATGCAATACAAAGTGTCATCAACTACTGGTGCTAGACACAAAGTTCAACAGGGAGATGGATCAGTCCTGGCTTCTTTGGGTGTATATGTATTTGCTTAGCCAAGTTCTGCAGGTGAAAGGGTTTTTCGATTCAGTGATATATGAGTTTGCTATACCAGCTCTATTTGTTGGGTGGATACATGGAGTTGTGACCAATAGCTGTAGATTGTACCACATGGTGTGTGTACAATATTTATATCAGTTTTGTTCAAAGTGGCATGCACAATCAGTGTATTTATTGGAGAAGCCATTCAGGAACAGCCCAGACTTTCAAACACAGCCTACCAACGTATTTATTTTCTGGACCATTACTTTTTCGGTATATTATAAAAACTTCAAATTCCTTATTTTGGAAGGACATATTTCAGACCTTTATCAGGTCACTTTTGGTTGTGTTTACAGACTTGTGCATATATCTTTTTGTTACATTTTGTAAAAGAAGCCACAATAGTCCTACATCCACAGGAGAATGAGGACTGACAAGTACCTCCACCGCCATACATCTGACAAGTTTGGCTCCTTTGGACTGCAAAATCTGCATTGATCAGCAGTTTTTGTTAGGGCTTCGCGGGTGTATCTGGCCCCAAAAAACAGAACAGGATCTCAAATCTGTCCTGAAAATTTCATTTATCAAATGGCCTTTGACAAAAGTTTAAATGACCAGAGTGGCACAGTGTTAGTGGTCTGTTTGCTTGAGTATACAGTCCTAGGGTGAGCTGGACTTACTGGCGTGTACAGCTGACAGCATGTGGCCTACAACCCTGGCCACAGTGAAGGCAGTCCCCTCCTGGCCACAGTGAAGGCAGTCCCCTCCACTATGCTGTCCTCATGCATTCATCTGCATTTCTCATTGAATTTTTTTTTTCTCAATGAGAAACAAATTTTAAAAACATAGATATAGTGGAGATTTGATGTGGGCCAGATTTTGTCCAGTTTTAGTTGGAGGGGGAAGCAGAGGCAGCAATGTAGATGATGGCGAAGCCACGTATCAATCGTAGGAAACCATTGGCTTCTGTTGTAGCTGAAAGCCGTGGACCTCGTTCAGGCTGTTGGGAGGAAATATTGCCGAAGCCTTACAACTGTAACCCTTTCCATGGGGTTAATCCCGTCAGTCCTTAACTGTATGCAAATGTACCACCCAGGTCAGTAGAGGGTCATGCACTCCATTTGCATAAAGACTGCAGGAGGGTGGTGGATTGGCTCATGTACCATTGATTTAGAGCCTCCAGAGAGCTTTCTTTCTGGCGTAATCCACAATCTGAGCTGAATGGCCAGGGTGGAGGTGTCGTATGTCTGTTAATGTCATTAACTGCATCTGCTGGTGTTTGCTTACAGCCAGGTGGACTCAAGGTAGCATAGTAACACACTGACCAGCTGACCTGTCATGTGACGTCACCATCCTCTGCTGCATACAGTCAGAGAAGACACCATACTCTACCAGGGATATACTTTACTATTTTTATAGCCTTTGCTTGCTATAAGCCAGTTGTTACAATGTATATATTGAGAGAGGTACACTGTATTTCTGTTAAGTCTTGAATTTAAGCCACTATAATCTAACAACAGGATGTGTTTCTGTTATCTTTCTGTCCAGTACTGTGTTATGTTACAGTCGGATACAGTGTATATATTGACGGAGATACACAATATTTCTTTTATGTCCTGAATGTTAGCCACTGTTATCTAACAACATGATGTGTTTCTTATGTCTGTCTGTGCTGTGTTACAATTGGATGCAATGTATATGTTGACTGAGCAACTGTATATTTCTTTTATGTCGTGAATTTAAGCCATTATTATCTAACAATGCAATACATTTCTTTCATATGTATCTGTCCATTGCTGTTGCCTGCTACAGGTTGGTGCAATGTTGTCTATTTGTGTATGATCTGTTTGTTAGCTTAACCAGTGAGACCCTGTTACATTATCCACTTGATTATGTCAGTGTCAGGCAAAATCAATGACATATAGTGTAGTAATATCATTACTGTAGTAGCAGTGGGCATTCTATTGTGTAGTACTGTATTTATCTTAATAAGGACACAGTACATTATAAAAAAATCATCCATAAAAGCTGAAAAAGGTAGATTCTAAGTGTAATAATAAGTTCTGTCACTCATTTGAAAACTGTGGGATATTTTGAGGGTCTTTTTTTTGAAAAAAAATGTGAGGGGGTGTTTATTAGGGAGTGTGCACTTATTAAGATGAATACGGTAATGTATCATTGGTGGGCGTTATGTAGTGCAGTAATATTGTATAAGTGGTAGGCAAAGTATAGTGTGATAATATTGTATCACTTATTGTAACAGCGGTAGGCATTGTTTTGTGTGACAATATTGTATCACTTATTGTACCAGTGGTAGGCATTGTTTTGTGTGCCAATATTGTATCACTTATTGTACCAGTGGTAGGCATTGTTTTGTGTGACAATATTGTATCACTTGTGACCACTGTGTAGTGTAGTAGTATCATTTTAACCCTTTCAGTGCCAGATTCGGACTGAATCAACAGCTTTCCTCAGTGCGCATTGTGCCCAATGCATACCAAGAAAAGCTGTTTACCTGGGGTATTCTCTCTGGAACAAAAGGCCTACTGGTACTTGAACGAAAGGTACTTGAACGAAAGGTCTTTTTAACAAGGAATACAAAACTGGGATCCTAATGATAATTCAGACAAATCGACATAAAACATGATTGGCACTGAAAGAGTTAACTTTGTAGGCATTGTTGAATGGTGTCCATGCATTGTGCCATGTGTTCATCAGACATCTATTAGATTATTCAGCATGGTATCATGTTCATCAGACATCTGTTAGATTATTTAGTATGGTATCATGTTCATCAGATACCTGTTAGATTATTTAGTATGGTATCATGTTCATCAGATACCTGTTCGATTATTTAGTATGGTATCGTGTGCATCAGACATCTATTAGATTATTTAGTATGTTATTGTGTTCATTGGACATGTGATTTCACCAGGTATTGTATCATGTGTTCATCAGGCATCTATTAGATCGTCTACAAATGTATCGCCTGTTCATCAGAATCTAAGGTCACTAGGCATCCTGGACATCTGTTCGATCATTTAGTATTGTATCATGTTCATCAGACATGTAAGATCACCACACATTGTATCCCCTGCTCCTTAGACAGTCAGTAGATCATTTAGTATTGTACTATATATCAGCAGATGTGTTTTAGGCCACCAGGTATATTAATATGTATTTTGTGTTCATCAGACATTTATCAGCTTAAGGGTGGTACCATGAGCTGGTCAGACATTTATTAATTTGCTAAGTGTGTGGTGTACTGGATTATTGTCATCAGTGTGTCAGATCAGGCCTCGTGGCAGCCACTGGTTACTTACATACATTGCTTGTTAGCATATCATGCAGTTTCAGTCATTTTACATATGACCAGCAGTAATTGTGTTGTGCTTAATCTTCTTAGACCTCAAATGGGATAAATGTTTGGATTATTTTTATGGTGGATATACTGTTACATGACAAAAGGCAATGCACATTTGAGATGATACCTCACATTATATACTATATAGTAACAGGCATTTCATTATGCAATCAGGCAGTTCATCCCAACTGATGCACTGATCAATACCCTGTAGACTAGCCCCATTATCAACCATCGTGTGTACCTGGTAGAATGACATGCGCAGCCTGCTGGCCATGACGTCAAACAAGTTTACAATGACCACAGTTTTGATGGTCATACATTCAAGAATAAACACTTGACACTGGCCATGCCCACTTTGTAGAATGACCCATGGTACCAGTCATGGCATATCGTAGAATGATCCCGTGGTACCATTCATGGCATATTGTAGAATGACCCCATGGTACTAGTCATGGCGTATTGTAGAATGACCCCATGGTACTAGTCATGGCATATTGTAGAATGACCCCATGGTACTAGTCATGGCATATTATGGAATGACTCCATAGTACTTAGTATGGTACACTGAAGAATGACCCCGTGGTACCAGTCATGGCACACTGTAGAATGACTCCATGGTACTAGTCATGGCATAGTGTACAATGACTCCATGGTACAGTTATGTCTGAGCAAGTGAAATTATTGGAATGCACTCGTTTTCAGAACAACCCTTTTGAACAGGAACCAAGTCCACTGGAACAGCAACACGTATTCCATTTACGTGCTGATCATTTCTGAATGGAGAACACACTTAGCTGTCGCTGAGATCTTTGATGCTATATTGCCAGTGGCTTGGCAGGTGTCTCATTCCGCACCATGACAACATATTCCCAATTTTTCAAATCTTTGTTTTTCCAAGTTTGGGTTGTAAATGATAAGGAGCAGCACGTAAGCTTATGAAAATAGATGTTCCAAGTTCTAAAATAAACTTCCCACCTTTTATTGACAGTCTCCCAATCATATAATTGGTTTACTATGATGAATCATGCATGTATATTTGGGTGCAAGCAATGCAATTTACCCCCACTTTTGTTTCTATGGCTCTTCTACCTACCTAGCTAGGATCGTTTGTTACAACAGTCAATGTATTATTAAACTGAGTAGCCAATGACATGTTGACTTGCAGTTTGTCATGTCAACTCAAGTCCGTACTTTATCCTTTTTTTAGCTGTATAATTCTCATACATTTTTACTAGTGTTTTACACACATATTAATACTTTGCCAGTGAAGTTTTGCTATCTTGGGCAGTTGTTCCAGTAAGTGGTAGAGTTAATCATGCAGCCATATGCCACATCTAAATACCTACCCCATGGTATGTGGTAGACTTTACCAGAAGTAAACCCACTTAAAGTGCTTTACAGGATGGCTGCTTGCTGCTGTTAGTCAAGGGGCTTAATTATTAGCAATTGAGCAGATGAAATTCATTCTGATTTCATTTATGAATGAATAGATAGAAGTTGAATGTTTCAGAGTGAGGTGACCAGCAGAGAACCAACAGCAATTTTAACAATCAATTGGAAACTGAAAGTGAAACTACATCCCAGTACTTTGGTTTCGTATATTTTTATTTGCTATGGTATCTGCTGAAATTGGCTTTAAGAAGCGAAATAAAACACAGAGTGACATTTGACCAGGTGACTTATCTTAAATGGGCATATTTTTTTATTAGTTGCATTAATTTGGAAATCACAGAATATAAATGGTGCCATTCATCGTACACCTCTTGGTACCTTTCACTGTACACCGATTAGTCCATTCATCGTACACCTCTTGGTACCATTCATCATACACCTCTTTGTACCATTCATCATACACCTCCTAGTCCCCTTCATCATACACCTCTTGGTGCCATTCATCATACACCTCCTGGTCCTGTTTGTAGTACACCTTTTGGTGCCATTCATGCTATACCTCTTGGTGCCATTCATCATACACCTCTTGCTGCCATTCATCATACACATCTTGGTGCCATTCATTATGCACCTCTTCTCCTGCATTGGTCTATATAAGTGTAAATGTACAACTGAAAACTTTCTTACTTTAAAACAGTTGACTAGCTATGGATATTTGCTGTAAGGTTTGACAGTGTCTGTCACAGGAGTTCATTGCAAATCACCTGTTGGTTGACAAGGCTCTGAAACATCTATAAACTTCACCGTTTTAGGCATGAAAGAAGTCACATGATCATTGCATGAGTCACGTGACCCCTTTCCAGGAAAGTTTGCACATGTGGCATGCATTAATTTTGATGGCGCGGTGTTGACCCTCTCTCAGTATTCACTGGTGGCTGGATGTACATACTCCTGCCAGATGGGACTCTCTTTCAGCCTTCACTGGTGGCTGGATGTACATACTCCTGCCAGATGGGACTCTCTTTCAGTCTTCACTGGTGGCTGGATGTACATACTCCTGCCAGATGGGACTCTCTTTCAGTCTTCACTGGTGGCTGGATGTACATACTCCTGCCAGATGGGACTCTCTTTCAGTATTCACTGGTGGCTGAATGTACATACTCCTGCCAGATGGGACTCTCTTTCAGTATTCACTGGTGGCTGAATGTACATACTCCTGCCAGATGGGACTCTCTTTCAGTATTCACTGGTGGCTGAATGTACATACTCCTGCCAGATGGGACTCTCTTTCAGTCTTCACTGGTGGCTGGATGTACATACTCCTGCCAGATGGGACTCTCTTTCAGTCTTCACTGGTGGCTGAATGTACATACTCCTGCCAGATGGGACTCTCTTTCAGTCTTCACTGGTGGCTGGATGTACATACTCCTGCCAGATGGGACTCTCTTTCAGTATTCACTGGTGGCTGAATGTACATACTCCTGCCAGATGGGACTCTCTTTCAGTCTTCACTGGTGGCTGGATGTACATACTCCTGCCAGATGGGACTCTCTTTCAGTCTTCACTGGTGGCTGGATGTACATACTCCTGCCAGATGGGACTCTCTTTCAGTATTCACTGGTGGCTGGATGTACATACTCCTGCCAGATGGGACTCTCTTTCAGTATTCACTGGTGGCTGGATGTACATACTCCTGCCAGATGTGACGGTTTGCTTCAAAGGATTTTTCTTTGAAAAAAGGAGTTTTCCTTGTAAGACATCTTCTAAAGTTTGGTGACTCTACAGGTCCACCAGTGCTTATCTTAGGCTTGTTAGAATTGGAACAACAGAATAGCTGCTCCAATAGCTCTAAATAGGTACTGTGAAAATTTATAGGAACATTTCCTCAAGTGATTAAACTACGCTATTTCATTATAAAATGACCACATGGTACTGGTCATACCCACATGCAAAATGCCTTCATTATAGAATGACCACATGACACTGGTCATACCCACATGCAGAGTGGTACCAGGCATGCCTATATTATAGAATGACCACATGGTACTAGGCATGCCTATATTGTAGAATGACCACATGGTACCAGGCATGCCTATGTTATAGAATGACCACATGGTACCAGCCATACCTATATTATAGAATGACCACATGGTACCAGGCATGCTTATATTATAGAATGATCACATGGTACCAGGCATACCTACATTCTAGAATGACCAGAGGGTTCTAGTCAAGTCATGGCCACTTAGTAGAACAGACCATATCTCTGTACGGTCATATATGTAACCCCATCATGGTGAAGATTTTAAAAATCAATATCATGATTCTTTTGATGGTGACTGGGTTAGAGGCAGGCATGGTACAGTCGTTTCCCCTCGACAAACACAGAATAAAGATACACGCACTCCACTACACCAAGACAGACTTGCTAAAATACGGTAGGTGTGTAGCTTGCTGGCCAGTCTGTCTGGACCCTGTAGGGTGGCTGTGAGTGAGGAGACTGGCTATAGTAACATATTGGCAGTGGGTGGATGGCCAGGATGACAGCTGCCCCAGTAACCTGCCTGTCCTAGTAACCCTACGTGCCAAGGTGCTCAGGGTTTAACCCTGGCGGCTCACAGGCCAACCTGGCAGACTAATCACACATGGCCAATCTTCCAGTCAAATGAATCAGAAATTAATGTGCAATATCTAGTCAAGTGCATGTGCTGCCATATCTTGACTTGTTCTTGTGGGTACTCAACAGGAGAACGCCATGGCTGTACTGGACTGCTGTAGTAATTAATTGTGGACGCTCATTTGTATCTCTCAGTCTACTGCCTCCTTATGTGCAAGTCCATTCAAGCAATGGCCTCAGCTTTTGTCTCTGTCCCAATTTGCAGGAAATTGGTGGCGTTACTGAGGTATAGTATGTGCTATGCCTGCTGTCTTAGCCTGTGCCCACTGGCCGCTGGACCAGCCATGTTCAGTGAAGAGAAATTACCATCAGCGTTGCCGCAGGTGGGGCAATAGCGTTTTGAGCCACGTGGCCAGGCTGTAGTAATACATGCATTTACATGTCATAAAGACCATGGATACTGCCACTATATAGCACCACTGTATAGTACCACTATATAGCACCACTGTGGCATCTTATGTTGCATCATGGTATTTGTCACATTAGTTTTAATGGAGCAGCAATGAATACTGCAACTCTGTGTGGCCATGTGGCTGCTGAACAGACAGGTTGAAAAAGAGTGTGTGTAGTAATCCAGTCTAGCTAGCATTACAAGAGTTATATTATATGACAGAGACCTGTCACTGACCCCTGATCTGCCATCTATTGCCACCAAATTGAGCTATTATTGTGTGCAGACACTGGCCTGATTGGAATTACTATGTCGCATGAGGAAATATCATGGCCACGATAAAAAAGTGAGGTGTTAGCTGCGGGGTTTGTGTTGCTTGCGAGACAGCTCATGGGTCTGTGCCATTTAGCATCAGTTCTCCAAGGCCCACTTCACTACCTTGAGTATTTAATTTGAGTCTGAAAACTGATTTGTTTTTAATTTAGAGCTGATAGCTGAGACAACAGGGACTGTATGGGGGAAATCATAGCTGAGAGTGAGCCCCACAAGACACATGAGCTCTACGTGAGCTCTACAGTGAACTCCACTTGAGCTCTACATGAACTCTACAGTGAGCTCTATGTGAGCCCCACAAGACTCGTGAGCTCTACATAAACTCTACAGTGAGCTCTATGTGAGATCTACAGTGAGCTCTACAGTTAGCTGTACAGTTGCATGCAGAGAGAGAGAGCTGCTGTACTGTGTCAGACCCAGCTCAATTGGAAGGCAAGTTGTCTTCACCTTCACTGTCAAAGTGCTACCTCAGGTATAGGGTGGTCATGATCAGGCCTCAACAAGATTTTGCAGATTCACGACACATGCTCTTAGAAGGGTGCTTAGGTAGCCAGAACAGTACTTTGGGGCTGCCCTTATTCATACAGGTATTGCCATAGCCAATATGATACCTTGACTTTTTTCCATTGTCAGTTAAAAAGGGCCATAAAAGCCAATGTGAATGGCTTTTCTTTACCTCATGTCATGATTCATCTGCCCTTATACTAGCTGGAGCATGACTTTGCTTCATTGTAGCTTGTTGATGAAGTCATGATCTATCTGCCCTGTGGCTGGAACATGACTGCTACATTGTAGCCAGGTGCTACAAGTGGATCTATCTGACATGATATGTGGAGCATGACTTTGCTACATTGTAGTTAGGTAATACAATACATCTGACATGACATGTGGAGCATGACTTTGCTACATTGTAGTTAGGTAATACAATACAAATCACTTGCTTCACTCTTGACATTCAAGTACTCAAAAGAGATCTGATTTTATTTATTTTGAGTTTTGTATGTGTGTGTGGAGATGGAGACTGACATGTCAGTCTTTCCAGACAGTACTCAATGTACTATGCTCTGTCCTCCCTGTATCCCTGTGTAACTCTCTCCACTTGTCTCCATATTGAGTTGTCAGACCTGGTTGTGTTAAATGTCCTGTACTTAATGTTTAACCCCTTGCTGTCCATAGGAAAAGTTGACATAATCATGGTGTCAGAAAATATCTCCGTCCATTGTGGTCTTTCATGTGAAGTGTAAACAGCACAAATATTAGCAGGTAAAATATAAGTATGTATGTATAAGGTGATCTGTCAAGGTACCATAGATTGATGTTTGTCTGAGTATCAGTAATTGTGATACGTATATCACAGTTCAGTTAATTCAAAATATGATATGTATTCTGGTACAGTAGCATGTATATTGTAACTTGTCCCCAGAAGTGTCAGAAAACCTCTGAGGTAACAAAGCCTATGGCATGTGTCCTGTTACCATCGTGATGCACAACGCTGTAGGTGGAGTGGACGACAACAATTGTTATCGGAATCCTAGTTATCAGATTAGGTCTAAAAACAGGTAAGCTTAATGTGCCAATCTGTGGACACAGGATAGCCAATCTATTGACTCAGGATAACCAATATATCAACCCAGGATAGCCGATCTATCAACCCAGGATAGGCAATCTGTCAACCCAGGATAGGCAATCTGTCAACCCAGGATAGCCAATCTACTGACCCAGGATGGACAATCTGTCAGTCCAGGATAGCCAATCTGTCAACCCAGGATAGACAATCTGTCAACCCAGGATAACCAATCTATCAACCCAGGATAGCCAATCTGTCAACCCAGGATAGACAATCTATCCACCTAGGATCGACAATCTGTTTATCCGGGATAGACTTCACTAACTGCTGGCTTTTACCACATCATTCTTTGTTCCTGTTTTCAAAATTCTGCACACAGATGAAATGTAGCAACATACTAATTTAAAGGAGTATTGTTTTTGTTTATGCCACTTACCAATGAGCAGGTAACTGGATAATTAGGCAAAAGAATGGTATACATGACTGAGGTAATAGGTGAGGTATACATGACTGATGTAATAGGTGAGGTATACATGACTGAGGCTATAGGTGAGGTATACATAACTGAGGTTATAGGTGTGGTATACATGACTGAGGTTATATGTGAGGTATACATGACTGAGGTTATAGGTGAGGTATACATGACTGAGGTTATAGGTGAGGTATACATGACTTAGGTTATAGGTGTGGTATACATGACTGAGGTTATAGGTGAGGTATACATGACTGAGGTTATAGATGAGGTATACATGACTGAGGTTATAGGTGAGGTATACATGACTGAGGTTATAGGTCAGGGTGACGCTGACTTTGTCCAAAGACAATTCATTTGTAATATATAAATGAAGATGTCAGCAGGAGACGTGAAAGATCACTGGGCAACAGCAATTTGTCTTTGGTCATTTTGAAAGCATCTTAACACAGGCAGGTCATCAGTCTTTTAATGGTTGACAAAATGGCTTCATCTTCCAATTGGTCTTTGGCATGGCTACATTTAGCCAATAACTGGCCATTAAGCATTGCTGCCAGCAGCCAATCAGGGATCATAACTGAGACTGTCAGCCAATAAGTGACCATTTAGCATTAACGCCATCAGCCAATCAGTGGTCATCTATTAGCAGCACCTTTGACTAATTTGCAAATGGCGACTGCAGTGTGGCAGTTGGTCACTGCATAGCTGGACACAAGAGGATTTCATTGTTCTGTAGCCTGTGCTCTCTCTCTCTGCTTCCCATGACTTATTAACCCATGTACTGCTCAACGCATCAGTCTGCAGGTGGTTCTTGTGATTTTTACTTGCATTATGGCCATTGAAAGCCAGTTAGACTATGCAGCATGACTTTATGGATAGTTTCTTTTTAGATTCTCAGCAAGTTAAAAACAAAAATCATGGTCACTGAAAAATAAGACTAACTGACACATTCTTCATTATTCGTGAAGCAGACTGATCATGACATCATATCAAGATGTTTTCACTATTAGTGAAGCAAACTTGTCAAGACATCATAACAAGAAGCAAACTGATCATGGCATCATAAGATATCTTCATTATTAGGAAAGCGAACTGATCATGGCATCATAACAAGATGTCTTCATTATTAGTGAAGTGAACTGATCATGACATCATAACAGGATGTCTTCATTATTAGTGAAGCAAACTGATCATGGCATCATAACAAGATGTCTTCATTATTAGTGAAGTGAACTGATCATGACATCATAACAGGATGTCTTCATTATTAGTGAAGCAAACTGATCATGGCATCATAAGATGTCTTCATTATTAGTGAAGCGAATTGATCATGACATCATTACAAGATGTCTTCATTATTAGTGAAGCAAACTGATCATGGCATCATAAGATATCTTCATTATTAGTGAAGCAAATTGATCATGACATCATAACAAGATGTCTTCATTATAAGTGAGGCAAACTGATCATGGCACATAACAATATGTTTTTATTATTAATGAAGTAAACTGATCATATCATCATAACAAGATGTCTTTATTATTAATGAAGTAAACTGATCATGGCATCATAACAAGATGTCTTCATTATTTGTAAAGCGAACTGATCATGACATCAGAACAAGATGTCTTCATTATTAGTGAAGTGAACTGAGCAACATTTGAAAGCTTTGAGAGAAAGATCTACAGTTTTAACATGCTCTGCCACAAACTCCAGTTCTTTATAAGACTGATCCATCTCCATAACAATGGATCAAAGTGCAGCATGGAACTACGATGTCACTCTTACTAATGTGCAGGTGTTCACAGGAATCAAGACCCACAACATCATGTGCATCTTGTTTTTGAAAATCATTTGTCAATATGCAAATTAAAATCAATGTTATATGGCTGTTTTTAGAAAACAACTCCATTGGTTCACAATTATGTGTTTGATGTTATCAGTTGATTCAGATGCACAAACTTTCAAAACAAAAGAGAATGTTTCTGTTTAAGATCAAAATGAAGCTGAGACATTAAAGACTTTCTGTGTCTTTGGTACCATAAAGGCAGTCTGCCACACCTACCAGCACTTTCACTTTCTTCATAGCTCAAGGACTTTCACTTTCTCTTATCTCAGTGATATAAACTGTTAAACTGGACTATTTTCATTTTTGCAATTCTCACTAAGGATTGTCGACTTTGGTAAGAGTAATAGTTCCCCCACAGAAAGGCAGTGAGCTGAGGTCGGTACATTCAAAGTGAGTAGACCCAGAGTGTCTTGGTGCTTAAGGATTCAGTGTCAAGTAAATGCATTAACTGACTAGTGGCAAAGTTCACGATTTGTTCCTGCCCACCATGCTAATCTTAAAGTCAAAGGGATTTTAGTCTGCTGTGTGCAAGCGGGGATAAGGAAAGGTGGCTGTTTCAGTAGCAAGACATGGCCAAGAATGTGGGCTAATGGTGGTGTGTTCAGGACTAAACCTACTTTGGTATTCCGTAATGGCTAGATGTACTCCTGGAAGGAATGCCAATGGCCACCGCTGGGCAGATGGCTGGACATTAACCCATGCCATCCCTGGCACGCAAAGAGTTAAGTTTTTCTTTGATGTCTGTGTACTGCCACAGCTAAATGCTGGTAGCACAGAAGTTGCTAAGATGTCTTGAGGGAGCATTTATGCATCTTCAGAGTAAAAGTTTAATTGTTTGAATGGCCCCCAAATGTCAACACATTTCAAGTTGTCTGATTTATGCCAATTTTAAGGATAACTTTTATAATGAAAAATTTGCCAGCCTTCTAGGTGTGGTTAACTCATTCATGCCAAGTTTAGGGTTATAATAATATCCATTGTCAGTGGCTCTAAGAAGAGGCACAAGAGTTTGATGTACTGGGGTGGGGGTGGGGTGGGGTTTGGGATGGGAGCTTGGGCAGCAAATATATCAGTCATTTAGGAACAGGAAACTCATTCACCAGGAATTTCTATGTGTAATCCTTGCTTAATTGTGGATATATATAAATATACATGAAAATGGACCTCTGGACCAGAGTGGGTTAACTCACTATAAGTGGATGATAAGGATAATGACCTCTGTTGGTGAACAGTTGTCTTGGCTGTTAGCTGTAGCTATCCTCTTCCATCTTCTGCTGTAATATCTACATATCATAGGCTGCTCAGCATATTTCTGGCAAACCTGGGCGGCAAGTACATGTGTGTGGAGTAGAGGGAATGTGTGTACATACAACCATTCCTGCATGGTAGACATACAGTGGCAAGGCTAGGAGAGGCCAAACTAGAGTTATCCACACACAGCTGGGCCTTAAACAGTCTCAGACTATTGTCATATTATCCACATATAGCTGGACCTTAGAAATTTTCAGACTCTTGTCATATCATCCACATATAGCTGGACCTTTAACATGTCTGAGACTACAGTCCCTTATTTTATGGAAAGTGTTGAGCTTTAGCTGTAAGCACTCCAACAAAAAAGAGAGAAAAGGTAACGTGGCTGCTGTTCAGAAGTGTGTCGCTATTTCTGTGGCCATTTGGAAGTACACTTTTCACACTATTGTAGTTTTGCTGTTACATTCTAATCAATCAAACATCAGTCATGAGGCCATTAATTTCAAGATATTTGGGTGTCACTGATGGGAGAAAATCATCAATTTAAAGTCAAGTACAAAGATATGTGTTGGCTGTTTAGCCTATTTAGGTCTTTTTGTTACTCAATGTGACGGAGGAAAAGACAGGAGACATTTAGGACTATACAATGTAATTTTTTGATGTTTTTATTCTGTCGTAAAACTGTCATAATTGATACTTAGAAAAGACAATTCTGTGAAGTGTGATGTATAGATTGTGTAGCAAGTGAACCCCATTCAACCCCTGGATCTCCCCCCTTGCCCTGTGTGTATGCCCACCCCCTCCCCTTTGTGTATGCCCACAGCCACATCAGCTCACTTCCTGACAGCCACAGCAGCCCACTTCCTGGCAGCCACGTCAGCCCAATTCCTGGCAGCCATGTCAGGCCACTTCCTGGCAGCCATGTCAGCCCACTTCCTGGCAGCCATGGCAGCCCAATTCCTGGCAGCCATGTCAGGCCACTTCCTGGCAGCCATGTCAGCCCACTTCCTGACAGCCATGTCAGCCCACTTCCTGACACCCACGTCAGCCCACTACCTGGCTGACCATATATTTGTAGTAGTTGTTTGCTTCCTCTTTCCTTCTGACTTTTTTATAGAGCTTCATGACAATCCACACACACTGCATAAAGAGCTTACTATGTGACACCATGTTGAAATTCTTTCCAGTTTTTTTTTATCTTCAAGTTTGACTTGTCCTGAGTTTGAATGGCACGGCACGGCACAGCACGGCTAGTGAAGGGGGAAAGTACTGCTGCTGTTTTGCAAGGCTATTGGCAGGTCAGTTTCCAGTGACACGGGTCGCGTCAGCTTGCATAAGGATGAAAAGCCGTGAAAAGGATCTTGCAAATTGGACAAGATTGAAGTGACTGGGTGTAGAGCTGGGGTATGCAGTGAATAGCCAGGTCACTTTGGTATAGACTGCTCCTCTCAAGGAAGTAGAAGTTTTTATTTGACACACAAGTTGTAGTATCCAGGCTACAATACATGTGTGCTACCATCATAGGTCAAGAGCTGTTCTCTTGATCAAAGTCTCCTGATACAGCCGTGCTCCTCCAGGACTTTTGCTGGGCACTATAGTGGTTGGTCTGCTAAAAAAGACAGTGTTGATGTAAGGGAGACAGGGCAGTGAGGGTGATGACAGACAGGCCACAGCTAGTTTGTTTTCTGCTGATATATGTGGAAAAGGACTCTCTGTACTATGTACATCATAAACTCCACTCTAAAAGCCACAGTTTTCTACCCATCAATTCCTAGCTAATTTTTGTGGGAAAGAAAGGTTGTACGCAAATTTTCTGGCACAAAAGCTCTCAGAGGTTTTAGAATTGAAATGCATTTGAATGCATGGTTGTAGTAAATGACCTTGACATCAGTTTGAAGGTCACAGGGCAAATTAGGTACTTAGTGAAGCACTTGTGAACTTTGCATACTTGTAATACACAGATGACAGGGAAAACATTGGTGTGGAATTTGATTCCAATCCAGATGGAGCCTGAGAACCTGTTGTCTTCACAGGTAGTTGGGCCTCCAGAAATTAAAGACTGATGGTAATATTGGGACAAATAGGATCAAGGGTAACTCAAATACAAGTCAGTAGGAAACAACTCTGTAATGCAGGAGCTTAAAGTACCTTGTTAACAACTCTGTTATGCAGGAGCTTAAAGTACCTTGTTAACAACTCTGTAATGCAGGAGCTTAAAGTACCTTGTTAACAACGCTGTAATGCAGGAGCTTAAAGTACCTTGTGTAACATTATTTTGTATTGAATAACAATTAAGGCATGAAATAGAGCATGGATGAGGGGGAAAAGTTTCAAAATTTGCAGTTGACACCAGGTCGCACTTGCTTTGTTTCATTCAAATATTATGATAATGTATGAGGCAGAGGATATTTTGAGAGTGTAAATGAGGAACAAGAGAAGGGTCTTAAGTCATTTTGAGAGCATAAATCATGAGCAGGAGAAGAGTCTTAAGACATTTTGAGAGTGTAAATCAGGTGCAGCACAAGGATCTTAAGACATTTTAAGAGTCCAAATCAGGAGCAGGAGAAGGGTCTTAAGACATTTTGAGAGTGTAATTAGGAGCAAAGAAATGGTTACAGCTCCCCTGCTCTTAGGGAATGTGTCCTTGGGCGCATGCCTCCCGTTCCACAGCTATGCAGCCAGTTTACAAGTTTATAAATCACTGACAGAGGCCTAGCATGGCTTCTAGTCTCTACCATGAAACACTCAAGTTATTGGGAGAGGTGATGCAGCCTCATCAAGGTACACAACCAGTGAAGCTTCTGTCTGTCCTGACATGTTTAATGTTGCCACATGTATACCTGGGAGGTGGGCAGGGGGAGGGGGGGAGGGGCACACATGTTATACATATGAGCAGAAAGAAAATTTTTAACATGTACATCAGGTGTTCTTTGAAAGGATATCCAGTGATCTTATTGGTTGTATTCACCTGCACTTGAAAGAGTGTTTTGCAATCTGATAGGCTTAGTAGGTTGCAGATTAAACTTGTATTTCATTCTTCAAATGTCTGAGGTACGGAACAGAAACCTTGTTTGTTATGTGCATACATGTACGTAGCAGTTGCTTTGCATTTTCAAGTTTGCATTCCAAGTATCTGAAAGTTTCTGGGTGATAACTTAAAAATTGTTGAACAAGAGGTCAGTTGGACATATCTAGGAGTAAAATGATGACCTTGATGCAGCTAAGACCTTGATGGGTAACAGGTCACAGGGTTTTTTTGAGGAGTCTCTGGGGAACATGTTTTTTTTTATGGGTTTCTGAGTGACAGGCCTTTTTGATAAGTCCTCGAGTAGCAGGGGTTTTTTTTCATCAGATGGAGGTGGTGGCATCTAGATACTAACAACATCATTTTCTGTATAACATTGACATTGTTGAGATCACATTTTTTGCAAGGACCTTGATCCAGTTTTTAAGGTCAGAGGGCTTTAATTTGGTCTGGATTAATTTCTGTTTAAAAAGAGGTCATCTGAGTGATAACATTAAGACATACTGTGCTAATCACTTGCTTGCATGTTCAGCCAAGTATTATTGTGTGAGCAAATACTGCTAGGTGGCTGTGTTGTCTGATAACAATGAATAAGAAAGAGGTAGCAATGCCAAACATCTGACCACAAGCACATCGTGTAGAAACTGTATGCTGAGAGATACAGCACCGTGCCTGCGCTGACAACCACAAATAGACACATGACACGATCCCTAATTGAAATGCAACCACAATATCAAGTTGTAAATATCAAGTGACTTCATCATCTTTTTTTTCCTTGTCACCTTTTATTAAAATTATTCAATTTTTTCCTGTTTTTCATTGCCTCTTTTGATTACAAATATTCAATTTTTAGCTCAGCTGACCACTCAGTCGCGTGAGCTTTTGTGATTTGCTGTCATCTGTCCAGCCACATTTCACGTTTTTGACTTCTCTGAAACCAGCTGCCAGATTCATTTCAAGCTTGGTGACTATGTACGCTGGGTGGATTTCTGCCAAGTTTGTTTTGATCGTCTTAGTCCTCTGATTTTTTGGATATTTTTTAATGAATTTTGTGGTTCATTTTTGGAGAAATCTTGAAAGATGTTAACCAAAACCACTTAGCTAATTGCTTCCAAATTGGATAGGGGACACTTCTGGGGACACCTAGACCTTTATTTTATGAACACGTGGCACTACAATCTTTTTCTCTTATTTTATGAACTTTTGTATACTTTCCCTATTTTCGACATCTCCAAAGTATTCACTTAGATTGTTCAAAGACTTGGTGCAAATGTACCTTGTGAGAGGGTTAACCAGTTGTTCACCAGGTTGTCATATTCTGGATCTCCGAGATTTAACTTCTTCAGTGCCAAGTGCAACTTAAGTCAAACTACTTGACACCAACTGCTGTGAATTACAATGAGGGTGCTAGATTCTTGCTTCTTGTAAAAAGACCTTCCATTCAAGTCCCAGCAAGCCTGAAGTTACATAGAATATAGTGTTGCAGGTCAACAGCTTTCCTCAGCATTGGACCCAAGCATGTGGAGGAAAGCTACTGACTTAGTCCAAAATGGGAAGTGAAAGAGTCAATTGGTTTGTCTGTTGGTGTAGGTGTTGGTGTAGGTGTTGGTGTAGGTGTTGGTGTAGGTGTTGGTGACTGCAGGCTGCCTCACTGGCTGCCAGCTCAGTCAATGCACATTGCAATGCAAATTCCTTTTCTTTTTTTCAACTTCTTCAAAACCATGAAACAGGTTCACATCATGGTTGCTAGGGATGTACATGGAGTGGGTTTCTGCCAAATTTGTTCAAGTGGTCACACTCCATTGATTTTTAGATCTTTCATGAAGTTTTTGTTCATTTTTTGTGGCAATAACTTAGAAAAAATCTTCTCTGAAAGCACTTGGGGAATCGCTTCAAAATTGCATAGGGGCACATCTAGGAGCTTCTTGACCATAGTTTGTTCAACAAGTGGCAATGAATTGTTTTTTATATTTGTACGGATTTGCTGTTGGCACTATTTTCAACTTCTTCTCTAAAATTATCTCTCAGATTTTTCAGACACTGTATTGAAATGTAGCTTGTGGGAGGATTAAACAAATTTGTTTACTATGTGGTTACTCTCTGGATCCCTGATTTTTACCAAGTTGCTCAATTCAGGTACCTTTCAATTAATGCATGCATTTTTGTTGATTACTATGTAAGTCCATAGGGAGTGCAATGGAAAGTCACATTTTCAACTTCTGCAAAACCATCCACCAGATTCACTCCACACTTGGTGGGGATGTACCTAGGGTGGGTCTCTACTGAATCGTTCCAAATGATAATACTCCAGTAATTTTTGGATTTTTTACGATTTTTTTGTTCATTTTTGGCCAAATCTTAAAAATTCTTCTTTGCCAAAACTGCCCAGTCAATTGCTTTGAAATTACACAGGGACACTTCTGTGCAGCTCCTGCAGCCTTAATTTGTTCACCAGGTGGCACTGCAACTTATTTTCCAAAGGCATGACCCAGATTGTTCTGAAACTTGATGGAAATGTAGCTTGTGAGAGGTTTAAATAAAGTTGTTCACTAAAGGGTGATACTCTGAATTCCTGATTTTTAATAGATCGTTCACTTTGGGTACCTGCTGTTAAAGCATGTGTCTCTGTCGATTACTTCGTAAGTCAATGGGTTTTGCAATGGAAATTCGCAGTCTGTTTATGTGAGGTCAGTTGAGCACAGGACTGCCACATTTCTCTTGTTTTCATGTCCTTTTTTTCCATTGCTGTCTTTCATTACCATTATTCAGGTTTTTTTGGTGTTTTTTCATTGTCTCCTATTGTTACAATTATTCAAGCCTTGACTTTTTCCTCTTTCAAAAAAAAAAAAAAAATCAGGTGGATTGGTTTGTTCATTTTGAATGAAATATTAGTTCTGAGTTGGCCAGAGGAACAACTGAATGAAAGAGAATAATTGAAGTTGCCATAGGGGCAAAAAACGTGTGTAGTTATTGGATGCTGAAAGCCAAGTCCTTGGTATCATATAAGACATGTCATAGTTCTTGTCTGGCGTAGGACACAAATATAACCCTCGGGACATAGACCTTTGTCATCTTATAATTAGAATAACGTGGGGCCCAGAATAATCCAACACCAAACAGAGAAAAAAATACTGGCAGAGCAAATGGGTGATTTGATTTGCCAGTACAGGTACACCTTTATCCGGCTGAAAATAGAGCGGAGTACACGAGAAACCAAGGTGACACAGGGATGGTTACCAGATTGATTTCCTGTGTGGCTGGAAAGGAGTGTGTAGTTGACTGTGTGGGTCATGAATGGAAGGTGGACCACAGGATATGGTATAGCACATCAGCAGGGGAAAAGGCAGTTTTATATAGAAAAATGAATGCTGAGTGTGTCGAAACTCTAGCCTCTGACTCTCCCATAAATGCCAGAAATTTTGACAGGAAGATGTTATAGATGTCAGAAAAACTCATACAATATTCTGCCAACTACACAAAGAGTCTGGCAGGCATGGACTGTGTACATCCCTGTCAGCTTGGAAACTGTTTGAATAAACTAATCATTTTTCTACAGTGTATAGGAACTAAAATTTCTATGGACATGTTAACTTTGTGGCTTGATTTATTATCAAACATTTGATGTTCCTGCAAGAAAAGTGTTGAAGTTTCCAGGACTTGAATTATGATAGAAAGTACAGCACCTTGACCTCAGCACCTTGACCTCAGCACCTTGACCTCAGCACCTTGACCTTAGCATCTTGACCTCAGCACCTTGACCTCAGCACCTTGACCTCAGCACCTTGACCTCAGCACCTTGACCTCAGCACCTTGACCTCAGCACCTTGACCTCAGCACCTTGACCTTAGCATCTTGACCTTAGCTGGCTGATTTGACAACAAATCATCCAAAGACAATACTTGCATAGTTGGAATATATTTTGTGTTCTTGGACAAAAATGTCAGCAATACTGCAAACCATGGCCAGCCAATCCTGTTTATAACGCCAAGACAATACATTTCTGTGAGGAATTTTTATGGGCAAGGTGCAATCACTATAAATTGCACAGAAAGACAAATAAGTTGTATAGATATAATGATAATGATGATAATAATAATAATTTGGCATTTGGCTACACTTGAAAACAGGATAAATTGCAAGATAGCATTAGAAAACAATCTTTCCCAAATCAAGATACCTTGGAAAGCCATACCGTGCCATTAAATTTTTTGTTTGGACCATGAATTTGAAATTCAGCAATACCACGATGACATTATTGCAGCCTGCATTAAAGCAGGAAAATGACACATCCCCTATTCATCTGCTGGTAAAACTAAGGCAACCCCAGGACAGAATGTTCACGTTAAAATTTGAAAAAAGAGACTGTTCTGGCATTTTTTATGGAAAGAAACTAACCGTCCTCGCAAGGGTACAGTGGCTGATATTAGTAGGCGAAATACCATTATGCTTTACAGTCCATCAGAGAGAACAAAGAAAAAATCTGTTCCCCAAATATTAATTTAGCAGAATCCATTTCCAACAATGACATTAAGGAATTCTAGAAAAAAATTAAGAAGGTACAAAATAGTGGTAAAAGTGTTTGTAACGAAGTCAACAATGAGTCTATTCCCACTGCTGTGGCTGAAAGATTTGCTGTTAAGTATGAGGAACTTTATAACTCTGTTTCATACAATGATATCATTTGGCAAAGATAATTTCAGTAATACATTTCCAGTGTATTTCGGGGTGAACTTCTTGGAAGAGTTACATGCTGTAAGCATCTCAACCACTTGTGAGATTTTAATGTTGAAGCTAATTGGATCATGTCACAATTTGGTCATATCTTCATTGACAAGATACAAACTATAATTGATAAGATTTTTTGAACTTTTTCTCTTGCTTTTGTATTATAAATAAAGCAACAGAAAAAGTTCAAAAAATCTTATCATTTATATTTCAATCCTTGTTTGAAAGATGTTTTTGAAATCATACACAAGATACAAACTGTTCAGAAATGTTTATATGCCTCTTTGTGGATGCCAGTTGTAGGATTTTTCCATCAAGCATGTTGATGTCATTTATACTGCTTGGAGAAAAGTTGTAGAATGCTATGGAGACTTCCACATAGAACACCCCGCTGCTTGCTGTATTTAATCGGTTGTGACTTCAATGTTGGTGCTCAACTTCATGAAGGAGTTTTTCGAAAAGCATACCATAGTACCAACTTTGTTGTTAGGATTCATGTGAGACAAGCTGGAAAGGTAATACTTCAACTGTCAGCAATGCCATCAATGATGTCATACATAAATGTAGTATATTAAGGTCAAACTTTCCAGGATACGAGGCACAGGATCTGCTCACTTTTGTAGACAATAACAGCCAGGATTCTGCTGGTGTTCCATGGCTTGTGAAGGCTTTTCAAGAACTCTGTAAAGTACGAGATGGCAACTGGCATTGCATTTGTCTCAGGAGGAGAGGAGAAATTCTATTAACATCCTATGTGCATGATGATTTTATGCAGGACATATTTACTAGAGGGTTAGACACTGTGGTGAAGCAAGACTGATACATTTATGAAGTGTGTGGGTTTTTTGTTTTTTTTTCGTTTTTTTTTTTCTTTATGTACTTATGTATAGGGTACAGTGTACTTTAGGACAAATAAAGATATCCATGTATTAATAATGATAATAATAGCAATAATAAAGATATCCATGTATTAATAATGATAATAATAGCAATAATGGCATGAAATCTTTGAACAGATGTGGAATTGATTTGAGACATATTTACTTGATATTTAAATATTGCGTCAATGAAATCTTCGGCATGTCCTTGCCAAGGTCACCAGTAAATGTGACTCTTTTTGAGCAGATATAAGTATAAATGTCAGCCTAATTTTCCTTCAATTGTATGTTGCAACGCTGAAGTCATATGCAAGTGTTGATTGGCAATGATTACGTAGCCACCAGTAGTAGTCACTGCCCCAAGTACTCTCACGCCTGGTCTAACTCAGCCAGGGACTGATTAGCCTGTTTGCCTGACCTTTGACCCAGTACATGGCCAAAAAATGGTGAAAAATGCAAGCTGCTGTAATTGATGTATACATGGGTGAGTGGCTGAACACAGGCAACACCCAGTGTTTGGACTTTACAAATGATGAGACCTGCTGTGAATTTGGCATCAATTCAACCTGTTTGCCTGACCTTTGACCTTTTATTAGTTATATCCGGCTAATTTATCTCTTTTGCTACATGTTATGTTCAGATACAAGTCACAAGACAATAATTTTTTTTAATGTAGCTTTTACTTTTTTCTTTAAACATGGATTCTGTCTCATTTAGAATTTAATTTGAGAAATATTCTCGAAAGATCATATTTGTACAAATTTACGTTACTTTCAAATTGTATTCTTTGCATATATATACACACACACATATATACGAAGCACGACAAACAGATTCAACTTAGAAATATTTGCTTTCCTTTCAAAGTGATGTGGCTTCATGGTTCTTTGTACTTCAAATGAATATCTACATTCTCAGATCCAGCCTACATTTCTGTTGACAAGTAAATTGACATTATGAATAGAAAACATTTATTGATACAGCAATCAGAGTGTGTTACTGAAGGCCAGGCATTTAACTGTTCGAAGATCTCTTATATTGGCATTCATCCACCCACTCTCAGTATGACACTTAAGTAAAAAACTGTTTTCCTTGGTTCTGATTGGGCTTGGTAAAGTGTTCTCTATGGCTGGGCAAGTAATCATGCCCAATCTTCTTGCACTTTCACTTAAATAGCTTGTGAAAGTGAAACTTCATTTTAATGACACTTCAATATCTGACATATTCAATTTACAATGCATTTTAGAGACTTAAAGTCCAACTCTTTTGCGGTTTCAGTCATAATCTGATGTAGTCTCTGACACATTTTGCAGGCACAGATGGTGTCATTATAATGAGGTTTCACTGTTCTAAATATCTGCGAAGAGTAAAAAAATCCCCAAAATGGAAAAAAAAAACTCAGATCGTACACATCGCAGGTTGGTGTCAACTGGTCGGGACAGCAAAAGGTTAAAAACTGTGGGGACTTTTTCTGTGACACCAAGAATTGAATGTTAGCAGGTAATAGAGCTGTTTTCACGGAGACTGTATTCATTATAAAGGTTAACTTCACACGCATCTAAATTTTCCCACAGACAAGAACCACCTTGTTTTTCCATTCTGAAATTGACATCACAGGAAATTGCTGTGAAATTTAGAAAATTGTGTGTAGAAAATGAAATTAAATGTTTCAGAAATGAGTGTCAATGAACTGATGTCTGCCCAAGTACATCATTTGGGATTCAGTTCAGGTGTTGCGGGTACAGCATTTGCATTATCAATATTGAGAGAGGCAATTGGTTTATTGTTACCAGCACAAAGTTGGCAAACCATTCCTCTCTTAAATTGTTGCCATCCATGTAGGTTTGTATTGTAGACTTTACCTACGGGTCTCTGTTTTGACTTAGAAGTATGAAAATGAATTACTAAACGTGATGGGAAGTGGTCTAGTGGCTGCTTAAGTGTTTATTAATAGCTGTCGTCTAAGTGGGAGCATTGTGTTTGACTTGGCTTTTCTAAGGTGGGTATTAAGTCAGCAATGGAGGCCTCACCTTGAAGCGCTCTCAAATGTTGAAGGAAGTAAAGGGTTCTTTGATAGATAGCCACCATACTCAGTACACCCAGACTGCTGTGTCTCAGCAGCTACGTAAAAAGTGATGAAGGAGCTTAATTTTTTTGCCTGGTTTATTTTTAGTTTGACAACATAGAGTTTGGAGTACATATGATACACAGTTTGTCAGAAGTTGCATTAGTGGTGGAGAGCTGGTGAATATATCTCCGTATAAATCACACTCACTCCACATTTTTTCTAGCTCCTCTCCACAGGAGAGCCTAAAAAATGTTAGAAAGATCTATCTTCAATAAATTTGAATGGAACAAGAGGAAGACATGGTAAAAATGATTGTGGGCCTTAGGTGGTTTCAGAAGGTAATTAGGAGGTCTTTAAATGAGCGATGCATGCACAGCACCCCCTACAGGTCAAAAGACACAACGCCACCTGGTTGTGCATTTTTTGGTGGCACGCCTGTGTTGCCTCACTGCAGAGTAGCCATTTACAAATAGCAAGGGCACGACTCGTGCACAGCTCTCTCAATCCAGCAAAGCCACTAGTTCTAGCTGTCAGCCCACAACTGCAGGCAATGTCTCACAGCTGACTGTTTTCCCAGTTCTTATATACCTCACTTTGCTCCTGTATGTCTTGTGTAAAGCCCGGCACAACTCAGCTGGTGTCAATAAGACCTCACCAAAAGAGCTCTCTCTGGGTAGAAAGGCTAATTTTTTCCACATTAATAAAAAATAAATTGGAATCAAGATTGAGAAAATAAAAAATAGAATGCTGTGGTGTTTAAATCAATGGGGATGTAGCCAGGCTTGTGGTTTATGTTTCTAGTCCTCTGATGATGTTAGCACCGTAAATATGTGAGACCAAACCTGGAATGTGTTTTGTAACGGCTACTTTTTATGAAGTGAAGAGTGGATTTCTTCCTCTTGAAAGAGAACACAATATCCCGCAAGACGGTTCATATTTTGGTTTTTGCTGGCATAGTGTTTTTCCATTTGTGAAGCAACAGGGTTTATCCAGCGATCGCCACCTGGGAACACGTTGCTGTGTTATGAGTGTACATGTGGGATGTATACGCCACAGTATGCACCATAAAAGATGAAGCTGGTTGATCACTGACTTGTCCTTTAATATCACCTATCGCAGTCCGACAGCCGTCGTCGTGTGCTTATTGAATGGCACTTCAACAGCCGTAAATATTAAATATATTTGAAATATGTTTCTTTGCTGTGACAGCTGTGAATTTTAATCATATTTTAAAGGTGTATACATGTATATTTCTTTGTGTAAAGCAAAACAATGCAGAGGTGACTTGAGGGCAAGCCTGCCAACAGGGTCAGGGGATAGAGGCTTGTTCTTTTGTGCCTTGTGTATTTGATCGACGGCTGGCATAACATTAATATTGAAGTATGTGTACTGAATGAGATTAAGCTCTTTATAGACACTTCATATCGATATATGCAGATAGAGAGACAGGTAGATATTCTTTGCCTCTGTTTTAAACATGCTTAGCTGGCATGGGCAAGCTAAATTTGAAAAGACAGTTTTTGACCATACACAGTAGTAAGTTATGATGTTTGCCTGGATGACGGGCAGGTTACAGTGTTGTAAGTTTTACAGATAGTTTTTATAGTGTTATCGTTGTGTCAATATTTTCCTCCATGAAGCTCTCCCATATTTTTAGATGTATATACAAAGTTACGAGGCTGCCTAAAAATTCCAGCACAGCCAGGTGAGGTGAGTCTGATTTTGATCTTCTAAAGGGCACACATGATTTTACTAATGCCATCAGACTTACAGGACGCAGGTTGTACAGTAATCCAAAGTATGTCCTTCAAAATGAGCCGAGGAAGAGAAACTGATCTTGCTGGATGTGATTACTTGCAGCTGGTCTCTGACGGGCAACAGGTGCCCTTAGTGCAGCAATTGTCCGGTAGGTGGCCACAACGAGTGGTCAGGATGAAGTACACCACACAGAAGATGACATGAGCCAGCTCTGTGCAGCTTTGAGGCCAGATGGTATACATTCTGATAATGGTCACCATGCATGGACGTACCATGTGTAAAAATATAGGACCACACCTAGTAAAAAGAGGTGGCCTTGGGAAATATTGATCACAAAAGAAAAATATGCTGATGTCAAAATTTACCAAAATACCATTAGGTGTAAGTATACATCAAGTCTTGCATGTGGGGTATTTTGGTAGGGATCTAGTTTTAGACAGGATCGTGTGACGTGTCAGGTAACAGAGACTGGAAGACAAAGGTAAACTACAAGGCTCAGGTAATGTGTGGAATGTACAGACAGCATGGCATCCCAGTGACAGCAATTTATCCTGGGGAGGGGCAGCCTCTTAGTGGCTATATTTACTTGTCTGCAGCCTCAATATATGTCAGCCTGTAGGTAATCACTCAGACAGCCATGTGCCCCATTGGGTCGCAGAATCTGTGTACAAGGAAAGCACATTTAAAATTTGACTTCAGTATCAATTTATGTAATGAAGAAGGGAAAATGTTGGTACAGTGGTCCCCCTCTCATAAGGCCCCCTGAAGAGAGGCCACCCCCTGTACAAAGGCCACTTCTCTATGCAGCAAATATACCATTTTTACTGCATTTTACTCATCAAGAGAGGCCACCCCACTTATCAGGCCACCCCACTTATAAGACCACCCCACGTATAAGGCCACCCCACTTATAAGGCCACCCCACTTATAAGGCCACCCCACTTATAAGGCCACCCCACTTATAAGACCACCCGACTTATAAGGCCACTTTTCTAGTGCATTTGGGGTGGTCTTATAAGAAGGCAATCACTGTATGCTAAAGATGCAAGATTCCACCACAAAGGAGTAAAATATACAAGGGTGCCAGCCCACCCCAAACTACTACAATACACAAGGGTGCCATCCCACCCCAAACTAGTACAACACATAAAGGTGCCATCTCTCCCCAAACTAGTACAATATACAACGGTGCCTTCCCAGCCCAAACTAGTACAATATACAAGGGTGCTATCCTGCCCCAATCTAGTGCAATATACAGGGGTGTCATCCCATCCCGAAACTTGTATAATACACAAGGGTGTCTTCTCACCCCAAACTGTTTCAATATACAAGGGTGCCGTCCCACCCCAAAGTAGTACAATATACACAGGTTCCATCCCACCCCAAACAAATACAATACACAAGGGTGCCATCCCACCCCAAACTAGTACAATATACACAGGTTCCATCCCACTCCAAACAAATACAATACACAAGGGTGCCATCCCACCCCAAACTAGTACAATATACACAGGTTCCATCCCACCCCAAACAAATACAATACACAAGGGTGCCATCCTACCCCAAACTAGTACAATATACACAGGTTCCATCCCACCCCAAACAAATACAATACACAAGGGTGCCATCCTACCCCAAACTAGTACAATATACACAGGTTCCATCCCACCCCAAACAAATACAATACACAAGGGTGCCATCCCACCCCAAACTAGTACAATATACACAGGTTCCATCCCACTCCAAACAAATACAATACACAAGGGTGCCATCCCACCCCAAACTAGTACAATATACACAGGTTCCATCCCACCCCAAACAAATACAATACACAAGGGTGCCATCCTACCCCAAACTAGTACAATATACACAGGTTCCATCCCACCCCAAACAAATACAATACACAAGGGTGCCATCCTACCCCAAACTAGTACAATATACACAGGTTCCATCCCACCCCAAACAAATACAATACACAAGGGTGCCATCCTACCCCAAACTAGTACAATATACACAGGTTCCATCCCACCCCAAACAAATACAATACACAAGGGTGCCATGCCACCAAGACTGTACTTATGTGTGAGGATCCATTTCACCCCCATGGGGCAATACAGTGTATCATGATACATACAGGAATCCAACTCAGGGCAAGAGAGTAAAGGTATTTTTACACCCCAGGGCCATGTGAGATGTAAGGGTGCATCTGCCCCAGAGCCCTGAAAAATGGGAGAGTTGTATGGCACTGCAGGGAGACCCACTGTGGGGATGCAATTACACCTTTGGGCAGAACAAGGTGTAAGGAATCCAGTGCTTGCCTGTCACAGCATTGAGGCGTCCAGCAGCATTGGCTTCATCAAACATAGCAACAATATGTAACAATTGTTACAATGATGAAACTTTGTAACAAAATACTCTTCAGCAATCTTATGCCTGGCTTGTATCTTCTCCACAAGTTGTAACAGTTCGCCTTTGGTTGGCTGTTTACTTAATATTTATGTACATGTAGCTATATGTATATAAATAAAAACAGGTTGTATTTATTATGTAGGTACTTATATGTAAATAAAAACAGCATGTATTTATGTGATGCTATCAAAATTCATACTTTGACACCTCAATCATACACTCAGTCATAAAATCCGCTGATACAACGATCTTTCAAGTGTCAGTGAGGGTGAATGAAGACAGGCACAAGATCAGTGTACAAGTTTTAAAGGGGCTGATTACCCAATGGGCCAACCTGGCCTGTTGTGTTACACTATATCAATAAACAGGTATTTTATGAAATAGATATATTTAAGTGTACATGATAGGAACAGCCAGCCACATTACGCATTAGATGACAAGGCCTCTTGGATGGCAAGTGGAAGGAAATCACACTGATAAAAAAAGCACTTAAAAAACGTGCATAAGAGTATTGACTGCATTGTGCCTGCGGAATTAATGGTGCCGCCCCGGGAATTAATGGGCTCATATTTGATTTCAGCTTCTTTTTAACACAAAATTGCAAGGGATTGTGTCATTACCCTCCAGGGCTGAGATAAAATAATTGTGCAGTCTGTGAAACAAGACCTTAATTGAATCTGATGTGTGATTTAATAAGTAATTACTTTAAGGATTCATTTTGATATCTTGATTTTTTTTTTTTAAAAAGCAATCTGTGAAAACATTTTTGTCGATGAGGGATTAATTTAGTAGGCACACAATGAGTGTATTGGATGCTTGCTGGCTTATCAAGGTGATTACATAAGTGATTTGCCAATTACAGCGTAGCTCATTAAAAAACAGCTGGCTGTCCCATCATTCTGAGTGGCATTCAAATGCAGTGTAGAAAAGGGAGAGAAAGATGTAGACGGATTATGTCAGAAGATTATTTCTGATAGCTGTACTCCAGCTTTCTGCATCTTGCCTTTCGTGCCAACAAGTGATCATAGCATTGTTTATTTCCACCTATCAAATAAGAATATTACAATTTCCTCGACAAAAACCTGATGCTTTCTGATAGTTTGTTGGAGTTTTTGACTACCAGTGTGGGCATCTTTCTGTATACAGATGATTAGGCTTCAGCATAAGATAGGTTAGTATTGCCAGGTATCAATCAGGTGTGCCTGGGCTGTGACCTGACAATGAGAGATGGGAGATGTGTGTCCGCAGTTGGTTCATGGCTGCCAATGGGAAGGTGAGAAACGAGTGCCTGCCATGTGTGGCAGATAGCTACAAGAACAGGGATGAGCAGCATCTGATTTAGAGGAAACGATAAGAGAGTTCAGTAGGTCAGCCACATGGACCTGAAGGAAAAACCATGTTGTGACAAGGTCAGGGAGATAGTGGCCATGTGAGATGTTACCTGTGTAGGTGGGGATAGGTACGCCACTGCCATGTGGCCATTAGTTAGCAAAAACAATTTGCTGCTGTTAATGGAAAAATATTGAGCACAAACTCGGGGCAGAGAAGCCATTTTGCCATCGTCTGTCTCACGTTTGCTTCATACTCCTGTTTGGTAACGTTCCTGGTATTAATTTTTTATTTCTATCTCCCAAGTTTGTAAAACACTTGGAGAGAATAATTAATATGCAGGAAATTGGGGCTCGCTCTGTTGAGACCATGGACAGACCTGGCTGGTGTGACCATGGTTCTCACAGATGATTTTAGTTTCTTTGTGGACTCACTGGATACTTGTCAGCAGAAGAAGATGAGGGATATGATGATCCCAATGACGGTTAACTCCTTTGGCATGATACAAGACTGCAATGTCAGCTTTCTGCTGTACGGACTCAAAATTCCACAAAATGAGATTAGAATGTCCGTTTCCTGTTGTAAACTGCATACTCAAAGTTTAGTACAGAAAGTTACTTTACATCTACCAGAATTCTCATGAAATAAACATCTTGTTTACTTCAAATTTCATCAGTGTTACACCAATGTTTGGAGATGCTAGCCTCTGGGAGCATTTTGAGGGAGATTGAGTTAATAGATGGGGCAGGTAGGCAGGGCTACAGGTGGTCCCTGGTAGTGTGTCCCTGTCGCTGTGCCTGCCTGGCCCAGCTGGACCTATTCATTTGTGGCTAATGAAGACATGTAAGGTGCCCCAGGCTAGCAAGACTTGCATGCACTGGCTCAGCCACCCTATGTACTTGCTTGCCTGACCTCCACGGCCATCTGAGCCACACGTGCACACTACTGTATACAGCGTGCACACCGCTGTATACAGCATGCACACCGCTCTATACACTGTGCACACCACTGGATACACATAGGAAGCAGGGACACCCCTACTGCTGCTGACTGCCGCCACAAGTCTGCACACACAAATTTGAAAATTTGCCTTCCAAGAAAGGTAAGGCTATGTAGCCAGGTCATCCAGGACGCGGCCAGCAATTCTGGAAGCCATTTTGTTTCACTTTCTCTTTGGTCTGATTGTAAAATTCAGAGGCACAGGAGCTGAATAAATTACAGTCAGTGGATTATGTGTAGACCCTGAGGAATTAACACAGTGGATCAGTTTAAAATGATATTCACTGGTCATTTTTGAATCAATATTTATGCACAGACACAAGAATTTAAGTAACTCGTATGAAACATGCTGAATACATATGATAAAGATAAAGCTAGCACATTGTATGAAGTCCAGTTAAACCTGTTTTTTCTCACAACAGGTACTAGAGTGGAAGAGCAAATAATGATAAAGCTACTTTAGCTCACAGTTGCTGATAGTATGGAAGACTTTATGCTGTGTAACTGTCCTCAGTGTAATATGTGAACACCTTACCTCATACAATGTGCCTTCATGGTAAGCGCTATTAATCCTTTGGTGCATAGCCCAACTAGCAGGGAAACCTGATCATTTCTAAGAAAATTCAATAGACCTATTTTTCTCTAGGACATATGTAAAAGGCTGTATGGTTTGCAATCACAGTTATTAATATTGTCAGGTATCAATATTAATTACAGTGAAAGGTGTCAGTCTAATCTCCAGAGACAATGTCTGACAGTAGTGCCAAACCCCTGATACATTGTAACTTGTATTATGGTGCCACTGATACATTGTAACCAGTATTATGGTGCCACTGATACAGTGTAACCTGTATTATGGTGCCACTGATACAGTGTAACCTGTACCATGGTGCCACTGATACATTGTAACCTGTATTATGGTGCCACTGATACAGTGTAACCTGTACCATGGTGCCACTGATACATTGTAACCTGTATTATGGTGCCACTGATACATTGTAACTTGTAATATTGTGCCACTGATACATTGTAACTTGTATTATGGTGCCACTGATACAGTGTAACCTGTATCATGGTGCCACTGATACAGTGTAGCCTGTACTATGGTGCCACTGATACAGTATAACTTGTTTTATGGTGCAGGGAGACAGCTACTGAACAGTTATGACACTTGTACCATATACATATGACATGCTAGACTTGATCAAGTCAGGCAGAGATTGTACAACAAAAATGATGAGATATATGCAGATAACCTGTCAGTATCATGTATGTGGTGTGAATGCTAAGCAGTGAAATATATGAGTCCGACAAGCCATGAGAATGCAGACTGCTAAGTCAGTCCTACAAGCTGCTGGTTACAAAGTGTAATGACTGCCGGACTGCCGTCATAGACAAGACAAACAACTGTCAGCCACTCATTGGGACTGCTGCGGTCTCAACAGAAACAAAAATTAGCAAGTTGCCCACAGTTACTGTGTAGACACAATACTGACTGTATACTTTATGTTTATCTCAGACCAGTCAACTGGTCCTCATTTGAATCATTATCTATATAGGTATAAGTTGTTGATGGTATTGCCTGTGTAGAAATGATTATAGGATGAAGACAGTGCAAGGCAGGCACTGTGTTGTGGTCAAAAACTATTGGACACACCCTGGTCAGCAAGATGCCTCAGGCTAGTCTCTCATTGAAAAAAAACAAACAAACAAACAAAAACAAAAACAAAAACAAAAAACCCTGTTTGCTATGGCTGTTGTTAAGATGGAAGCCATTCATTGAGAGACTCAATCAGTTATAAGTGACTTGCTGATTGACCTCATGCCTGCAATAACACAGCCTGGGGCTGCCTGCAAACTTTGTCTGCTTCTGTTTGACTTGTGTGTGAGGATAGGTGGGTAGGGGGGCGGGGGACTGTTTGTTGTTCTTCACAGAGATTTCTGCAGCTCATTTCTGTAGCAGCCACTGGAACAAAGAGACTGTACTGAGGCGAAGCTGTCTGTGTGATGTAGGACAACCTGCACACATCACTGACATATAGCTGTATGTTGTCATGTATTTGATGTTGGTTCCAGCTATGACAGCAAACTAGTCTGTCCATGTTGACATGTTTAGATACACATACCAGCATGTGTAGTCTCTCTATAATCTCCAACAATAGACTGTATGTGATAAGCCAGTAACACTGTCCCTGGCCATCTTAGCCCTGTCCCTGATTGACCAGTGGCCCTACAGACCAGTGGCATATATTTTATGTCAGTTACATACTTTTGTGTGTTAATATACCTGGCACAGTGTTAGCTGTTGAGAGTAAAGACACCAGTGTTCTTACCCACTGTCTGCATATTTTGCATCAATTGCATACCTTTCCATTGTACTGGGCATATAGAGTGTGAGCCACAGATAGTGTACACATAAAATAAATGGGGAGGGGGGGGGGCAGAATAATAAGACAGATAATGCCCTGACCGTGATACAAGAGTGGAGATAATGTACAATGTATTGGGTCTCTGTTGTTGTTCTATATGTATACAAGATGTAGGGTCTGTTTACCACATGGGCCTTGTTGACATTTTGTCTGTTTGACATCTGTAGGTACCTCGCCAGATCCCGGGGTTCTGGCTTCCACATGCTGATTCATTGTATTATTAGACACTACAATAATACGCTATAAAGGCCTTGCCTGAATGACTTTCCAAGCCATATACTGTCTTTGTAAAGCAGTACGTTTGAGGATAACCTCACCCTTGGTTTGTTAAAAGTAAGCGATGCATAGTAAAATTGGATCGAGCTGTGTGTGTTCAGTATGGCAAGCGGTGTGTACACTGCCAGTAACCTGCCAATTCACTGCTATAAAGTTACCGCCAAATATCTACAAATATATCTCACAATGCTGGCTTTAACCGCCACAGTACATAAATATGATACGGCCATTAGAACTTCAAAGATTTTGTAGCATTCAGTCAACGGACAGAGTTCTCGTTCACCCTCTTATCCTCAAACACACCTCAGATCGGTAAACATCCCAGAAATTTCTCATAGAAACGCATCTCAATACGACTTTGTTTCCATTTAGCTGTGTCTCAGATATCTGTCAAAATGAAGTTGCCCAGAATAGCGTTGCCCAAGTTGACTGAGAGGGGAAGATAGAATGGTGATGTGAGAAGAAACCAGGCAGAAAGGTTTGCCTTGGTGAGTCATTTGGACAGTTAATATTTACAAATGTTAACCTTGTTAAGGGGTCAAACTACAAACTGTATATACAAGCAGCAGGGAGACCTGGCACAGAACTCAGTCCAGGTCAGTAGTAAAGGCCTTGCATTGTCTTACAAGTAATTCACAGCCTCCTCTTTAGCAGTGACTTACCAGGCAATGCAAAATCCAGTAAATTTAAACTTGGCATGTTGGTACATGAAAGAAAGCTTTGTTTACAAGGTGGATGAGTACTTGGTCTTCACTTGAAGTCTGGGTGAATGTGTTGGGTATTTGTTCTAACTCAGGCTGTATGTGTGGGCCAAAATGATACAACGATACATTGTTACATATATGTAATATCTTACAATGGATTTGATTTTAAATGAAAGTCTCCTTTGTTTTTTTTGGAAAAAGTCTTCAATAAATGGCTGAAAGAAAAAAGTTTTGAGGGAAACAGCAGGTTAGGACTATTTTGATAATTGGGAGATTACACCACAGTGAAGATGGGACATTCAGCCATTCCATGCAAGCCAGTGATATTTATGTCCAAAAACTGCTGGAATTATCGTAGAATTTTTGCAGATGCCTTGTAAAGAGAGCTTTTATGGAAGTGTCAAATATAAAGTCAGTGGTTTTAGCACTGCCTGGTTTAACATGTTTCTTTCAGTTCAATTGTATTAGAATGGCAGTAAGCAATACTTCATTTGTAGTGACTGTATATAAAGTGAGGTCTGCTTGTCAGTGGCCAGGTTGCCTTTTACTACCGGCCGTGAGATACAATAACCCTTAGATACAATAACCCTTAGATACAATAACCCTTAGAGCGTTCATTTCAAGCAGTCAACAGCTTTCCTCATGACACTTTGTATGCATTATGCGCAAAGTGTCCCAAGGAAAGCGTTGACTAAGACTACTTTTTGCTTTAGACCAGGCTTGCTGGTATTTGAATGAAAGGTATCTTCATGACAAATTTGAATCTTTTAACCATTATATGTTTAACAGTAAGTAGAAAACAACTATAGCAATGATCAGCACTTTAAGGGGTAACATGCGACTTGAGCTGCAAGTGTATTTGTTCTGTTAACTGAGCGAGTTTTGTTCTTCTGCTAATTAATGATAACGCAACCCAATTATATTCAAACCAGGGTGCAAAAGTGATTGAAACAGGTTCTATATTTGATGGGATTTTTCATAAAATTATGAATGTACAGTTATCAAAATCTATCAAATACAAACGAACTAATTAAAAGTTTCATTGAAATTCCTTAAATGCACATCTCTCTCTCTCTCTCTCTCTCTCTCTCTCTCTCTCTCTCTCTCTCTCTCTCTCTCTCTCTCTCTCTCTCTCTCTCTCTCTCTCTCTCTCTCTCTCTCTCTCTCTCTCTCTCTCTCTGTCTCTCTCTCTCTCTCTCTCTCTCTCTCTCTCTCTCTCTCTCTCTCTCTCTCTCTCTCTCTCTCTCTCTCTCTCTCTCTCTCTCTCTCTCTCTCTCTCTCTCCTAAGTTTGTGACTAGGAGTCCTGCATGACCTGCTTCTCAGACCCAGGATTGTCCCATCAATCATTTGTCCACTAAAGCTGTCATCCTGTAACAATGTGGTGCAGGGACTGCCCACAAGCACTGCCCACAAGCCTCAGAGTCCACCCATATACACGTGGACAGTGGTGCCAAATACAAACATTGACCATGGCCCTTGTCTTCTGCACAAAACAAGTTTGTCAACTTGATTGTGATGACAATTATAAAGGAATTAAATGATATTGATTGATCATCCCATCAGGAACAGGTGCCCAGATAGTAATTGGGAACCCACAGTCCAGTTGTTTAAATAGGAGGCGGTACATAGCCTAAACTGATGATAGCGATAGTGCTTATAAAAACAGTATAACAATAAACTTTGATGATCAGGTGTTAAACTTTTAAACAACACATTATTTGGTTAATTAAAGATTTGATTACATTTTGTATCCACCGCCTGCCAGCTTGGATGTTTGCTGGTGTTTTATTCGTATCTTATCTGCTGCTTCATCAGGCTTTCAATAGAGTATTGTTATGTGTGTCTTGGATTACATAGGTGTGTCATGTGACCTTTGTGCTGTCCCATAAGGGGTCATGTGACACGCTCCAGTCTACAGCTGCTACCTCAATCAACTGAAAAAACTTTTTCTCTGCCTTTAATTGCAAGGAAAACTCCCCCCAAAGTTGGGTAATTAGGCATGTTTTCCAGGTGCATTCAACATATTTTCTGGGAACACAACATGCACACCGTTGTTCACAGTGCATACAAATCTTGTTTATTGGGGGGATAATTTTCAACTTAATCTTGAATCAGATTATCATTATCAAATTGCCCCAAAACTGGAGGATTTTATTAAAGGTGGCACAGCATCAAAAAAGAATTTGTTGAAATTTGCTGCAATTAAAACATTTGTGAAAAGACATCAAAGATGATCCATTGTGAGGCAGACTATGCTTAATTGCCAGCTGCCATCAACTTAAAGATTTAAACTTCTCTGCCAAAAGATTATCTCACCACAAGACGGCCTGGACTCGCTTGAGGGCACAGGTTCTGTCGATGTATATTAGATGGAAGGATGTCACCTGGTTGTCCTTGACCAGGCTGGAGCTGGACTGACAACAGCATGAAAAAATGACTGACTTTACAGGAAGTAAGGTGTGAAAAATGACTGACTTTACAGGTAGTAAGGTGTGAAAAATGACTGACTTTACAGGTAATAAGGTGTGAAAAAAGGACTGACTTTACAGGTAATAAGGTGTGAAAAAATGACTGACTTTACATGTAATAAAGTATAAAAAATGACTGACTTTACAGGTAGTAAGGTGTGAAAAAATGACTGACTTTACAGGTAATAAGGTATAAAAATGAATGACTACAGGTAGTAAGGTATAAAAAATGACTGACTTTGCTGGTAGTAAGGTATAAAAATGACTGACTTTACAGGTAGTAAGGGGTGAAAAAATGACTGACTTTTCAGGTAATAAGGTATAAAAAAATGACTGAATGTACAGGTAGTAAGGTGTGAAAAAATGACTGACTTTACAGGTAATAAGGTGTGAAAAAATGACTGACTTTACAGGTAATAAGGTGTGAAAAAATGACTGACTTTACATGTAATAAAGTATAAAAAATGACTGACTTTACAGGTAGTAAGGTGTGAAAAAATGACTGACTTTACAGGTAATAAGGTATAAAAATGAATGACTTTACAGGCAGTAAGGTATAAAAAATGACTGACTTTGCTGGTAGTAAGGTATAAAAATGACTGACTTTACAGGTAGTAAGGTGTGAAAAAATGACTGACTTTTCAGGTAATAAGGTTTTAAAAAAATGACTGAATGTACAGGTAGTAAGGTGTGAAAAAATGACTGACTTTACAGGTAATAAGGTATAAAAAATGACTGACTTTACAGGTAGTAAGGTATAAAAAATGACTGACTTTACAGGTAGTAAGGTGTGAAAAAAAATGAATGACTTTACAGGTAGTCAGACCTAAGCACGAACAGTCCAGTCATAAACAATTCTGGAATTCAACTGAGAGCAGGTAAATTGCCCAGTATAAAGTGAGTTAGTCTCAATCACAGGTTTGTGTATATACATACAGATACCTATTAGATTACATGGCTTAGGTCATCATATGTATAAGATGCCATGACTTAAGTCAGGTTTATTAGTTTCTGTGAGTTTAGTCACATTAAATTCTGTGACTTAAGTCATGATATTTACCAGATTCCATTTTTAAGTCATCTTATTTCTCACGTGTACATGATAGTAATTATGTTCATAGCCTTTGTTGCAAGTTTCAACTGTTTGCAACTGAGCAATACTGAAAAATGTCATGATAGGAACTGTGCAGTCCCAGCAGCGGTAAAATCCGAGATTTTCAGTCCCAGGCAAAAACAAAAAGTAGATCCAAACATTAATACACAAAATTGTATTATCAAGGAAAGTGGAAAGCAGGTTAATTTGAAATGTGTTTGTAGGAAACTGCGCAGTTTGCCAAGCCAAGAGAAAAAAATGGATGTTCAATATATCAGCATTTTTTTATATTGTTGGAACACGTGAGGTGCTTATATTGCCCGTTATTTTGGTCAGAAACTACAGCAATATAATGCTCATTGTTCACCAAAAAAAATCAGAATTTGATGATGAGAAAAGGTCATTTCAATTTATGGAAATACCTGAAACAAAAACAAAAATGTGAGAAAGTTAAAGTGAAAAAGGCAAAGTAGAATGTGTGAAGGAGGCTGGGAGGCCAGGCAGAGGTTACACGGGATCGGCAGGTCACGCCATCAAGTTGACTTGAACATGTAAACTACATGACCTTTGTTCAGGACAGCTTGATTTGACTCCAAATTTGATCAGCAAATTCATGACGCATCTCAACTAGGAAGAGCCAAAAAAACTTATGTACCTTGGTGGTGTGTGTTTGGGAGTCCACTGTGTTAGTCTTGACGTCAGATGAGTTCCGAGTGCAGTATCTTAGAGATGCTCGGTTGTGGCGTACTGATCGTGGTATAGAGTTAAGGGGAAAGTTGTCTGTCCAACCTACCCAGCTCAGTGTCCAGCACCAAACGTAAACACATTAGTGTTCAAAATTAGTCAAAGTATCCAGATATCAAATTTGCCTGTCTCAATTTTTTAACAATTTGTATTAATAGAAGATGTTTTGAATTAAACTGTACAGGAGGCACAGGAGTGTCACGCTGCCATCAACTTTGCACCAAAGAAAGTGGCGGAAAAAATAAAACTACAAGTGACAGCTGACTGTACATCAAGCCCTACGACTGTCCTTTCTTCTGAATCATCAGTAAATTGGGATAAAAATTAATTATAATCACCCCAGAAGTTAATTTTTAAAAAAAATTAATTTAGGTTCCACCCCCCTTTACTGTTAAATACTTTGATCCAAATTTATTTTCAACACTCTTGTGTAAACTTGCAGAATTAATGTTTACATGTACAAAAAAACAGCTGTAATTGTGGAGAAAAATTTTTAATATCACACAGGAATGATATTAAAATATTGGTCATGACATTTCAGGGTTGTCCACTAGGATAGGAGCTCTCTATAAAGATAATTTGGTAATTCTGCAATTTATGGAATTCAGCTTTTCAACATTTGTCCATTATTAGCTCAACCGTTTCATATTTTCCCCGTGTTTTTATTTTTTTTTAAGTTTGGAGAATTGAGTGTGTACCGGTACGTCTGGTATAACCTTGATAATCCCAGCATTCCACACATAGCGGAATGTTTAAATGGACATAAAAATTATAAATAGATGAGAGTGTAGGCCTATAAGAAATCGCGTTTGTAGAGCAGTGGGATGTGAGGTGGAGGGTTTCTTTAGAATGGCTCAGCAAGGCTGTGCTGTAGAGAGAGGGGCTAGACAAGATGAAGTGTAATGTGTAATCACCTTCCTCACTGCCAGAATTTTGTACATGAATCATTCGTAATGGTCATATCTGTCAGGAAAGTTCGACTTGGCAGCCTTGGCTTGTGGCCATGAAACAAGTGGACACTAAAATTAGGTGGGTTGTTCCTATGGAGGGGCCTTAGACATGAAAATATCAGCAACGATATTTGGGTGCCAACCAGGGGCCTCATAATAGGAAATATTCTCATAATTTGTTCAGCATGGCAGGTTTTTTGAAGAACTTTTGGGACATGCATCACCACCTGTCCAGGTAATCTCAGGTGTGATATCTTGCCATTTTTGAGACATTTTGAGGGTGCAAAGCTACAGATATGTCTAACTCAATTCTCCAGTAGTTTTAACAACTGTCAATTGTGCCAAACACACACATGCAAACAATAACTAAGGCTAACAGATGGTTTGACTTGACATCTTGGCTTCCATTTGAGCACACAAAAGGTGGAATATAATATTACTTTCTTAGATTAAGGCACATAGGGAGATCTACCGAGCAGTTAACAACTGAAAAACCCACAGACAGATTTATTACCGTTCATATAATAATGGTTATGCGCAGACTCGGGCTGGTATGAATTACTTACAATGGTACCTGCTGTGGCATTGACAGTGACTACCAGGGAATTATTGGTGTCTGAAAAACCTGACTAGTTCATTTTACTTTGCCTAACACCTGGACTTAGTTACCAACTCCCGTCTCTTAGTTGTCCGTACGTATTCTCCTGTCGGCCATTGTAGAGACTTGTTCATGGTTACAATGTAGAGATGCTGCAACCAATAGTTGGCCACACCTGAGATCAACACCCACAACGTGTCAGCCGCTCATTTCTTGTATAATTAACTCCAGAACGCTGTGTGCATTTGTCTGTTTAAGAAAGTGCTGAAATGAAAGTACTCCAATGTCCTGTAATATTAACTGTGCCAATGAATTTGTCTTTCACCTGAAATAAAATACCAGAGAGGAAAAAGGTGATATGTCTTACAGCATTAGGATCATCATATCTGAATTTTAACTGATCAGTGAGTAATGTAATAGTCCACAATTTATGTGACTGATAAATTTCAGCAGAATGAAGTGAAGTCGTCAGTATATTGTTGCAAGGACATCAACTGTAGTTGTAAAACTCGATAAGAGTCCTTCTTGCACAGACCATGCTGTATAACATGTACAACCAGCATTCTTACTAAGGCTTTTGGTCGATGGCTTTTGCAAAAGCCATCGACAGATTTAATTGAACAAAAGTATTTTATGTGTGAGGAATTTGAACACAGACCACACTGGAAGCCAATAAAACCTACCAAAACTGGCATTGAAAATCAAATCTCTGGATGCAAATTTGGGAGGTTTTGCACACCTCATTGTGAGCACTTTGTAGCTAGATTTGGGCCTCTTTTTATGAGTATTTTTGACATTTTTAGTGCAAAAAATTTGGCCACTGCACTTTGTGGATTTGAACGTCATTGCCTGGTCAACGTGACCAGGTGACTTTGTGAAGAAACGTGTGTCATCAGTAGGACTACTGTCTGGAAACACAACCAAGAAACCTGTAGTTTTCTTACCAATCACTGCAGCAAATGTCAGCAGACCAGTTTGTGAGGCTGAAATTTGGATACCACCTGGACTTGAGGTTAAGTTGATGACAATTTGAGAAGAGGGAAGTCCTGCGGAGGGGGTTGAAGGGTTTTCAGGGACATGATGTGTGAGTGTGGGCCCAGCATGTTGTCTTGTCTTCTGATCGTCTATCCAGATTGCCGTTTATTCTATAAATATAAAGAGTGCAGCCGGTTTCAGTTCGTATACTGTTAGTACTGAATTAGACTGACCAAAACATAGCTGGTAGCATGCTCTTTGAAGGAACAGGTGTGTTGATGACCCGGTGACCTTGTGCTAAATATGACCTTGAGAGCAACCAAAATACCTCCCTGACCTTTTGAAAGTGAACTGCAAATACATTGCACATTCTTCGTGAAACTACTTGAAGAAGCAGTTTGCTGAATGTTTCATCATTTCTTTCTTTTTCGATTTTTTTTTCATCTTGCATAATTATTACTAAAGCATTAGTAGACACACTATTTCCACAGCTTATTATAATTAATTAACAAAAGATTATTACCTGATGATGTACCGATGCATACATATCAAAAACAAAACAGACAATTACATAAGGATGTTTAAATGTGATATTTGTGCTGGTAAGGAACATGACAGGACATTTACAATAATGCAACGATGACTTGTTAGATGTCTTATCTTGTCATTACAAGTGTCTAGTATGGGGCACTTGTGACCGTAGTAAACGAGAGGGGGGTTGGGGGGGATGCAGGCACTGAAGCCAAAGGGCCTCCCTGACATGTAATCAGTAATTAAAAGACTGGTTTTAATGAAATCCACACAAGTGTTTCCATAGATTTTGTCTTTGACCCATTTTAATGCAACTTAAGATTAATTTTGTATTTTTAAGAAATCCGATATTTCCTTTTACAGGGCTCTGATTGGTCAGTTTGCAACTTATGAAGAAAATAGTAAAATGCTGTAGCATAAATTGAGTGGACAGAGCGTAGGTGGAGGTGATGATTGACTTGCTCTGACTTACGAGTTCGCAGTTTGTGTCTGTTGTAGTCAACAAGAACAAAACACTTCCTATCAAGCAATATTTAATACCATATAAGGTAAAAGATGTGTAATACAATTTACAAGATGATATATGAAGATCAACACAAAGTACTGTGCGGGTGCTTCTGAGAGTCGGGATGTAGTAGGCTGTTAACAAAGCACAAGACATCGGAATTACGTACAGCAAGAACAGCAGCCTGCAAGGCTTTCATACTGGTCTGCCGCACAGGCAAGGCTTTCATACTGGTCTGTCACACAGGCAAGGCTTTCATACTGGTCTGTCACAGAGGTAAGGCTTTCATACTGGTCTTTCACAGTGGCAAGGCTTTCATACTGGTCTGTCATACAGGCAAGTTTTCATGCAGGCTAGTCCCTTTGTGACTGGATGACACCAGCCATTGTTCGCTATTCATGGAGAGAAAAAGTATGAATAGATTAGCCCTTGACCAAGTGACCTTCAGACCAGGTAGTCGCCTTGTAGTTACAACAGTCCCAGCCAGAGACCTCTTAAATTCCTTGAATTATTTGCCGATATTTCATTAGACTGTGCAAGGATCTGTCATTTAGCTGCCTGTGTATTTAGTTCACATTGTCTGCGGGCACACTAAGCAGAAAAGGTGATTTTCTGGCGGCTTGATTATGTGCCAAACACATCTGAGGGGGCAAAATCAGACAGAATATCATCAATACATGTTGTGTGGCTTGAAAGGTGGAGGATGATGAGATCGGGTCTGAACTCAACCTTTGAAGACTGCAACAATATAACTCTCCCAGAGACTTTCATGTCCTCAGCTTACGACTAGTATTCGTTTGGACAGAGAAGCTGACTTTAAAAGACTGATTCGTGGGGGATTTGACTGTATCATCTGATCGATTTATGTGGCCGGCCACTGCCTTGGCTCTTTGATTGCATGCGCTACCAGCGTTTCCTGTGACCTGGGAACCAGCTTTGTGGGATCGGCTAACAGTTGCACAAAAACAACCAATTTCTTAAGTCATATCTACATTTCTCATCTTGCCGACTCACTTCCTTTGAGTAGACCTTTTCCCTGTCCAATTAACTTCTCAATGAAATCTTTTTGTGACCATCTTCCCAATTTTCTGGGCCATTTTTCTTTCACATTCAAGTTAAAGGACATAACTTTCACCATTTTGATGGCCATATGAGGATTCACAGTGCAGTAGTGCTGCGACAGTGACATCTGGTGGTCACTTTTTAAACTACCCATAATGAAATGATTGTCAGATTTTTGCACCTCACCCTTAACAAATAAAATAATTCCCCCACGTCATGATGATAGAACTCGTCTGTCACATAATGCTACAAACAGTATGAATGAGAAATTATATCAGAGCAAATGATACCCCAGCTCAATTAATGGTTGAGCACTGAAAACCTTAATGACAAAAACAAATCTATGAACAAAAAGGTCAAACATGATGCTGTTCAGTTTCAAAATTCACTTACCCAAAACACACGATTTCTGTTGCACTATATGAGGAGGATGCAAAAAGGCCATGCTAGCAAAATTAAGAAGGTTACACAAATTTGCAGCATATCAAGTCTTGAATGTCCAAGGTAGACACAGTTATATGCACCTTATTATAAAATTAAATTGGCTGTCAATTGAAGAAAAAATTGACTACAAAAGAGGACTAGAGATGTATAAAATACTTAACAATATGGCACCCGCTCATCTAAGAGACATGTTTGTCTTTGTAAAAGATGTAAGTCAGAGAAAACTAAGGTCATCAACAGATGATAAAGTGTATTTGCTGAAGCCCAAGACAGAATATGGCAAGTCATCTTTTGCCTACTGTGGCGCTGTGTTTTGGAATACATTGAATAACTGTACAAGAAAGGCTGCATGTCTTAAGAAATTTAAAGATGAATGTATAAAGCACATAATGACTAAAAGGAATGCTGCAATGTGTACATGAAGTTCAACAGCCAAGTAATGTTTATGTACCTGCTAGGTTTCTGTGTCCAATGGTATTACAGTAGTCTCACTAGTGTGTACTTTGTGAAATTTACCATCTGTGTATTGTTTTGTAAATTTTCACTCTGTATGTATTTCAATTTTGAGGGCCTTGGGGAAGATTAGGAATATACCTATGTATTTTCCTAACCAAGTCGTACCCTCATTAAATAAAGTTTATATATATAAATACATCATTGAAATTGAGTATACAGACTTCTTAGGATGTGAACTTTGGCCCATGTCAGTGATACACCAAAAAGAAAAAAAAAATCTTCTTTTCTTTTTTTTCTTCAAGCTTTGACTTTTAAAAAGTCAATGTGCACTTTGGCAAGAGTTGATAAAGGTCTGTACAGAGGGAGAGTCTCTGTTTGCTGTGGCACTTAGGATATCAAAATAAGTTGAAGTGTTGCCAATGTATTTGTCGTGCTGTCTCAGACAGCCCAAAGAGGCGTCCTTCTTGCTTATAACATTCCAAGGTGAAGAGATGTATAGCCACTTTTGAGCAGACTTGGATATCGTATTGGAGCATGACTGTGCACGATGATCCAGGCCGACACCAAGTTAATTGATATTTTGGTCTTGTATTAAGCTTTACACGCAGCTGGGAGTGGATGGGAGTTAGCGTAATATGGAAACGGAGAACACTTGTAGTCAGGTGTCCTTTTGCTCAGTTGGCTCTGGCCTAACAGTGAAATTGAATACACAGTTCGTGTTGAGCTCAACTAACTATTCATAAGTGTCGGGCACAGATCATTTTATGTTTTCTGACAAAAATGTGTTTCACATACAATTTAGGTACTTTGTATCTGTTTATAAAATTGACTGCACGCAATCATATATAAACAGGGAAAGGTGAGAAAATAAAATAAAGTAAAATACAGCAACTTTTAGAGTTTCTTTTGTTGGATAAATTGCTGAATTTGTTAGAAAAAAATAGTCCCATTTGAGATCAGTGCCGTGACAAATCAATATGATCGGGTCACGTTCACTTGCAAAATTGGCTATGATATTTTTGTCTTTCAATATGCCCAGATAAAATTACACAGAACCAAATCCAAGAATGGAAACATGTTAGTACATGTACTCACATCATCATAGCCTTCAGGAGGATGGGGTTACAACTTCATAATTGTCTAAATGTCTGATCTGTACACTCTAACTTGCTAATCACAACCTCCTTATCTGAACCCCCTCCCCACTAACCAACCCCCTCCCATCCTTCCATACATTTTCCCACTCAGGGGATCATATGACAGCTATAAAAGCACAAAAGTCTCATTGAAATATTTTAAATTACCACTTTGCTGGGAGTGTTAAAACTTGATCTGTACACACGCCCACTGATCAAATTGAAACATATACGGGGAGCATTTATTCTGTGATTATATACATTGCATATTTTTAAATTATAAGGTGGGGGGGTGGCAGTCAGATGGGAATCTGTTGTCAAAAGTGTTCAGTGTTGAAAACAGGCAACATTATCCCACAGATACTTGCTACATTCTCCTAACAAAAGAAGCAGAAAAAACTGATTCATGAAAAGTTACAAACACAGACTGGAAAAGCCAGTAACGAGTTATAACAATATGTGCCTGTTACTATGAGGTTGAATTCATTTAGAGGGATCAAAAAATAAAAGAAAACAAAAAAATGAAAAAGTTACACAATTTTCCTCCGTGAAATAGTCATACTGGTCCCCTGTTGTCTAAGGGGCCGTATCACATTTATCGTTCGTCCTGGACGCAAAACTTTACATTTGAGACGAACGCAGATGCAGCAACTAATTGGTTCATCCCAAACCCTGCTGGACGCAGCGGGAAGAACGCAGACGATATCAGACCATGGCAGTGGAACGCAGGCCAGCACACCTGCAAGGACGAACGCAGGCTGACTTTCTACCGGACGAACCATGCACTGTTCAAAGCCAAGCTATTAATAGTACAGGCCCCATCTGGGATACCTGAGTGACCTGCTTTGTTTTGAGACGAACGTAGGAGCAAGTGCCGAGCATATTGATGGGGGCTTTGAATACATGCCTCACTTCCTCCATATATATACTATATATTTTTTGATGGACTTACTGCTTAAGTTTGGCCCTTCCTGTCAGTAGAGTTGTTTTTCCAGAGGCATTATCAAAAAATGCCCCCACCCCCACCCCCGTGTGTTGTTATTATTTTCATTCATCAGTATTGCAGACTGCAGTTTTTTAGGTCATTTGTAACACATTTTCCAAGAACACAATGTCACAAAACAATCGTGATTCAATTCAATTAACTCCTCGTTTAACCCTACTGTATTCCCTGCCTTCATTTTATGTTGCCGATTTAATTTACGGGATTATATATATGTACACACACTACCAAATGAAAGTCATTTTTTAACACCTCCGCGCGCGACTCTTGCGCTGCCCAAAGCAGCAGCGGCAACGGAACTAGCACTTTATAATACAGCACCCGCATCTGCTCGGACTTGGGCAAGTTACCGTGTGGACATGCTGCACCTTTATTTTGGGATCCAGGATCTAATAAGTCCAAGTGACAGATCGGGTCAACTGTGTGTGCCGTGTAACTTTAAAAACAAAAAACAAAAACGGGTGACTCGAGTGGAGTTCATCAGAAATACTATCGTCCAGGGTTAAGATTTTATTGCCAATGAAATAATAGGCAGCCTACAATGTAACGCAGCTGTTTCCCTGAGACTGCTCGGCGCTACCGTGGTTTTGCCTTCGAATTGGATAGTTCGCCTTCAATTTTGTTCAAACACTTTCCTTACCCTTCCGCTCCTCAGCATTAAATGTGATATAACAACAGCAAAAAACATTGCCATGATAAAACTTCGATTGCAATTATAGTGACGTCTCAAAATAATGACACGACAAAAGCTGGTCATACCAAAATGCCCACATGTCAAAATATCGTTATATCAGAAAAAAGGCAGGTCATGGTAAGTGACCGGTCACACTACTGACATTGTGACAAACTTCAATGACGAAATGCAACAATGACAGAAAATAATGCCGGCAAATGATCGGCACAGTCAAGCGCCCGGTGGACCTAACTTGTGTACGCATGATGACCACTGCTTGATGATCAACACCAGGGATCAACACATACACACATTTCTTGTTTGTGTAATTTGAGATCTAACACGAGTTATATGACAAGAGGTGACTGACCCAGCATCATTCATAAGTCATCTGAGCTGGCAATACTATTTTGACAATGTATACATCCTTGATTTCCCATTATGAATCGGATGAATTTGTTTTATTTACCTTTCTCTTCTCTGCCAAGTAATTGTGAATGTAAGAAAACACGGCGATTCAGGAATTTATTCAATATAGGCCTAATGTGTAACTACTAGTATGTGCCTAAATAATTCCACGGCTGATATAGCCATCAAATGCAGGTAAATGAAAATGTCAGTCAGTTACCATTTTGCTCACAGGGGCTTTGCAGTAGGCCTCGTGGTGGGCTCGAAACAGTTGCATGACACTCTTATCAAAAATCGACCGGAAGAAGAGGGCTGTCACATGTTATTTATTGTTAAATAAAATACATGTTCATTTAAAGTCAAGTCGAAGCTAATACATACACATTTGTGAAGAAAATACCCGCCGTGATGCCCTATGGACATTGATGGACTCGTCCTGTAGTCATTGGTGACCACAGCATGACAAGAAGAGTGTGCCGCGGTTGGTCACGTGATCAAAACTTTCCAGAACCTGGTTGTTTATAAATAGAAATGACAGGCTGCGTGCCTGGCTTGCCGCCAGAAAACAAGTCGAAACTATTTTTTTTAAAATTTATTTATTTATTGTTATCATTATTATTTATTTATTTATTTTTGAGCCGTGAAAGTTATCTTTGTGTACTTTCTAATCAGAATCAGTGTGGAGGTAATCCGTTGTACGTTTTGCGATCCACAGGCACAGTGGTACGCCTACAAATCAGTATGAAACTTGAAAGTGAAAGTGCACCCTGACCAGGCATGCAGCTCAAGCATACGGCCTCACACAGCCACACTCACAGAGCACAAAATTGCGATTCTTTTCGTTGTTTTATTCCCACTTTAGTACCACATGTGCATGTATTATGGCAGTATATCAAACGCCCAGGGATAGATGCATCTTAATTCGTTACAGTTATGCTAGAAATGCTTTAGTTCTACAAAACGCGTTAAAGTCGCAAACATTACAAAAATTGCGTCGTTAGAAAACTAATTTGGCAGAGACAATGACTGTCAACAAAAAATAATGTGGCTCTTAAAGAGCTAGTCCTGTCACTGCCAAGCAGAACGAAAAAGAGAATGAAACTAACAAAAAAAAAAAAGACTTGTCAATGCCGGTATTAATTCTTTTCAGATAATTTACTTGTCGCCACATCCTCGCGGAATCAACAGAAGTGAACATTTGTACAGGGAAGATATTGAACTATTTCAAAATGCACCTGTTAATATGCTCATCTAGTGAAAAATACAAATAAACATACCAAAGTCAATGATTTCAAAATGTGTCCGTCAATATTTGAAATGATGTCCCCAAAATACCTGCGTTTAACAATCCCGGAGATATTTTCTTTGTCCGACTTTGTAAATTTTTCAGTTTTCATTTTTTCTTCTGACTTTAAAATTTTGCCTGAAAAAAAAACTGAAAAAAAATGAGCAGCCCCAGTGTTATTTTATTCTTATTTCGAGAACTGCACCACAAAAACAGCCCCCCCCCCCCCCCCGTAAACTAAGGAATAAAAAATGAAAGGCCTAAATTCGAAATGATACCTGTGTCCGGGACAACCGAGCCAGGATTCTTCAATTTTCATGCAGTAACTCGATAAAACAAATGTGCGAATAAAGGAGATTAACTTCAAAGCCCAAGATTGAGTCTGTAAATGTAGACGAAAATCAAATATCATGATATTTCCAACATCTGCTAGTTGCAAGAAACAATAGGCCTGCTCTTAAAAAAAGTCAATACGTTCAATGGTAACTATGATGACACACCCAAGGGTATATCAACGTATTACCACTGAGTAAATAAACTATCTTTGAACCAGAAATATTCATACGTATTATACACGTTCCTGAATTAATATGATCCGACACTGAGTTCATTGTCTTTATTGTTAATTTTCGAATAGAAATACGGACAGAAAGGATTCGTTGTTGCTGGTCAGTAGCTACATCCGTGTGTGAACTAGGCCTAAGCGAAATAAGCGGTTCCAGAGAAGATTTAGTCAAATCCTAACGAATTTCGACGAAATGTATGATGCTTTATTAATCAGAAACATCAATTTTAAATTTATGTGAAGCAGATATGAGAACTACCCCCCACAAAAAGAATAATTTTCGTATCTGATTTGGCAAACAAAGCTGTGCATGCGGCACGTGGCATTTGATCATAATCAGTCTTCTTCGGCAAAAAGAATTCTTTCAGCTTTGTTAATTACGTCTGGCTATATTTCAAACCCTGACTTAATGTGTCCTGGTGTACATTTTTAGTCTTATCCACACCCGGCCCTGGAGGAAATGATTACATATCAACTGCAAAGTGCGCAGTGCCTCTTGAGATTTTTGACCGCCATTTTGTGGATAAGCTGGTCGCATCACCTACATAGTTTTGGCGAACTGGCCAATGATGGGAAAGCAAAAATACCCGCACCGCAGTCAAACACAACAACCCATTATTATATAAGCATTGAAATCGCAAATTTGTAAAGATATGCCCTCACATTCAGCATTGTCTTCGACTGAAAGATCGTGATTTGTGCTTGGCTTTGCCGCACGTTTGTGATAAGGGGCCCCGTGAAATACAACAGAAACCCCCCATACAAGTACACGGCCGGCAGAACACGTGTCGCTCCGGACTTATATAAAACGTAACTGTATTCACACACCGTCTTGGCTAATCAATAGTTTTGAGTGAGGTCTTTTTAACAGGAAAAGACTTGATACAAACTCAATTCAAATGGATTGTAATTTTCTTTCCATATAACGTCGCGGCTGGGCCTATATGTAGTTAGAGCATAGATACTATGGCCGGGTAACGATTCATGCCACACTTGTGTTGCCTGGCCTTCCGTGTCTTCTAAATGAACTTTGGCACATTTGAATCTTTGCTGCATTCACATCAATGACACTGCAGTACTCACTTTCATGATCATAGTTTCGATTTCTTATTGAACATTATTTTCACACTGCTACACGAAGAGAAAAGGACTAGGCCTACATAAATTAAAATTCCCGATATTTTGCATTTATTAAACTTAATGAAACCCCATAACTTAAAATAGAAAAGTCGAAGACTGCTGACAACCTAAATTCTCTCTCTCTCTCTCTCTCTCTCTCTCTCTCTCTCTCTCTCTCTCTCTCTCTCTCTCTCTCTCTCTCTCTCTCTCTCTCTCTCTCTCTCTCCATTTTTCTTCTGCCACTTTTTCCGATAATACTTAATTATCACTCCCGTTTTTCCCTACTTGGAATCTGTGCAAACATTGTTCATTACGACAAGGGGTGTTTCCACTCAAAGATCTCAGGTCAGCAGCTGAAGCACGTTTCAAAAGTTTCAAGATGATTTGGACTTTAATATACTGCTACATGTCAGGACAGAATGGGAGGGGTCATTTTGCTTGACAACCTCTCAAGAAGGAAAGACGGTTATTTCGTGCATGACTTCTACAGAGACCGTTGGACACGGAAAATACGTATCAAAATATTTGCTACTCGTAATGGTAAACAAACTGACTAAATATCACAAATTGATTCACAACAGTGATTGCTATAATTTGTAAACCAATATCTCTTATTAAACTTGGACAAAGGGATCAACATACTGCAATAAGCTAGTTCTGTAGGCCTAGGGTGCTTAAAAGGTGTACATGGGAGCAATGAAACTAACAATCTGTTGTTAGTATATGCAAGGAGGTTACACCAATTTAAAGGAGAGTCCACTCTGGTTTTTTCGCCAGGTCGATCATTTTGCAGTTTTAAATGAGATTATTTGATAGCGATGTGATATGCAGACTGGGGGTGGATGGGGGGGGTGCATGGTCCGGCTGCTCTGGGCTATGAATTCGCGCATACTCACGCAAATTATACACCACCTTTGAAATCTGAGGAACATATTTCAATTTAAATTTCAATGGATTTGATATTTCATAAGTCCCAGCAGCACCCTTAGCACGCTTTAAGGAGTACATTCGAACATACTCTGAACATCATTTGCCATCTTTTGCGAGTATATTCGCTCGCACCACAACTCAAGCCAACATTCATCAGCTCACCGTTCACCCCTATTGTCTATTTACCTGCAGCGTGTACATTTTATTGCAGACAAACATCAATACTTGCGACTAGTTGTTTCCATTTTGTGTTTAAAATGAGAATTTCCCTGTCACACGGATAAAAATCTAACATCCACCCGTTTTTGTCACAATTTGAATGATGAAGTCCAAAATCTACGCAAAAACTAAAGTAATTTTGCCCGTTTGCGGCCTCAACGCCATGATATTTTATACTGCTGGAAAGCTCAGGATTTCGTCTCTTTGCGTCACAGCCTCTGTGATCGGTTAAAAATAAAGAATTCAAGGGATATCTTTTTTATGTTGAGTGCACCATTGTCGTGACGGCCGGCGAACCAAAGAAGTGCATAAAAGCTTGCCAGACATGGTTTGTGAGGGACCAACGCTGGCCCTTTGAAGTTCCGCTCTGGTGCTTGCAAGACAAGGTTTGTCAGGGACGAACGCTGGTCTCCGCTGGTGTTCGCCCTGGACGCTACCGGACGCAAGCTGACCATGCCAGACGATCACAGATAATATCAGACGAAGAGCGCTACCGCGGTGCGTTCATTTGGGCCAGACGTTAATGCCCAGACGAACGATAAATGTGATACGGCCCCTAAGGAGACTGGTACCCTCCATGATCACATTCTGCTTGAGGATGGAAGACTTGCCTCTTTGAGTCACCGTCTGATTACTGAGCTTCACTTGGGGGAGTGATACTTTGAATGCCATGCACATAGTCACTTGTATTTTGAGATTGTTAAGGAAGAAGGATTAAGATTCTATGCAGACAGGAAGAGAGAGTTTTGGAAGCAGTCCCTTGTGTGCTTGTGACGAGTTCTGATACAGAGGGTGGCTCAGGGGATGCTGTGGGGCCATGGTGGCAACAACGCGGCTACAATTGCTTCTTCACCTGCTTATCCCAAGTATTGACTTACTACACAGTGGCCAAATAGAGCTGCTGTAGTATTTGCTGAAATCATTCCTGACCCGGCTATTTGTGCTGCTGTCTTATAAGCCCAATTCTCTATCATTAAATCCTGCTTTCTTGTTGGCTGTTTGGCTAAGCTAACATCAATGCGCCGGCCTTGGCACGTCAACCTGTATGGCATGCTAAAAGTTTCCCCTTCATTTACAAAAGACAAACATGCGATTGAGAGGCCCTGGCAAGACAAGTGACCACACACTCAGGCACTGTAATAACCTAGCGTGTCCGTACAATGTGCCCGGAAGCCACCTTGTGTATGGTGTATTCTTCTGTTGAGGTGGCTGTAATTTTGGATGAGTTAGAACATGGGGAGAGACAGGAACAAGGTGACCAGGGGTACACGCACTGCCGCTGCCCAAACACACCAATCAACAGCTTGTATGCCTGTGCACGTTCCCTCATTGATGAGTGACAGTCAGACGTCTACCAGTAACAATGAGAAGAGCCAGGGGAGATGCTGCCAGATGTTTACACGACAGCTCTCACTTGACGACATTGCAACATGGGAAATATGATGAGTTCTTGTCTATGGCAGCACTTTCCTGATCCCAATTTGCCGAAAGCAGTGATCTGTCTTTGAGAAGGGCCTGTCTCACTCCTGGGGAATAACTCGGACACGAACAGAAGAAGAAGCAAAAGTAATGCCATTTCTGAAGCTATCTGTCTTTTCAGACAGTTGCAGCATCTTCAGCCATTAGAGAACTCTTAGTTCTGGCGATTTAACATAAAAGAGAAATATTTTGAAAGCTTGCTTGAGTCGACGTATTGTCAGATGCTGTTTCCAGTACCCCTTAATAGGCAACGGAAAATTTTATCTTGAAAGGAAAGAGCTTCTTCATAGTTAATGTGTGAACTTATTCTGTATGTAGGCTACATCTAGCAACAAAGGTTCCTGAGTTGATTGCATTCTGAGACTCACTTTTGTCTCAGTTTACTATGTAATTATTTATATCAGGCACTGCAAACATGTTCTTTCCCTAGTGAGACCCAAAACAATTTTCCAAGTTTTAGTTTCCTGATTCAGCCTAGTGTTAGACTCATGTATTGCGCAAAAGCTTTAAAAAAATAAAAAAAAAAAAAAAAATAATAATAATAATAATCCTGAGTCAAATATTCCCTGATGGACCTTATTGGGAAAATATTAAAAATATTTCTTGGTTGGAAACATTTTACAATTGGACAGAACATGGAAACGGATGAGAGTTGTTAAAGGAATTCCTCATAAAAATAACAGTCATTGTGATATAACGTGTGTGGACTGAAGAGGGTAGTTTTTGCTGTGTGAATCAAACGGGCACTTGATATTATGACCTATTCATTAACACAGTTATTCACCAACTACAACAAATAGGTATTCTTCATTTGTACACCAGTATGAACAATTTACACTAGGAATTGGGTGCAGCATAAGCTAAATTTCTGGCAAACAAAATGAAATCTTCCTTTCATATATGAGACCATATGTTGTTGATTGGAAGCTATGGTAGCTCATTACAGTTGTGGAAATGCATTTTCTACCTGCCAGATGACATGCCATTGTGTTTTGGAACCATAGGGTATAAAACACAACACTTGAGTGTGATCCACTCCAGTGCCAATATTGTTAGTGATATCGTTTAGCTTACATTCTATGGTCGATGTTCAATATAAATTCTTAAACTTGACAACATGGATGTTTTATCAAATGAATGGGATGGTCCTCCTCAGTCCTCGTGTGGCATTTACAGACCTTAGCACTTTACTTACAGCTGAAGCTCTCGGCGCCTGTTTAAGAGGGGCGCTGCACCATATAATCCTACTATATGATTTCAGAGGGGCACCCACCATAAGCCCCTCTACATGATTTCAGAGGGATGCCCCCCACCCCGCTACACAGGACCAATTTGTCCCTGGCTAATGCACTTCAACACCCCGCCCCTTTTCAGGGCATTTACTTATGCCAGTAACTATATGATGTTTTTGCTTTAAATGTTACACATTTCTTGTCCAAAATCTTCAAAGAATGTACTTTTGATTCCTTATGGGAAGAGGGTGCAGAGATGTTTAATCCTCTCACCAATAGACTTATGGTGCTGCCAGGGAGCATGCCTTATGGTGATATGATCCAATAGCAGGCATTCTCGGATCCGCACATCCGGGAATCTTAGTTTACATGCCCACGTTACTCGGTGAATCTCCCTGAAAGCGTCTGTGGATACCCATTCAATGTATGCTAAGCATTACCCGAAAACCAACGCTAAAACCCCAAGTTATGATCGTCAAAATCTCTCCAATTTTTTATTCAGTAGCAGAATTCGGCAAAATGATGCTGCCTTCTGAGTTATTTTGTTGATTTGCGGTCGACAACATAGATATAATTTTGGATAAAAATGTCTATTTTTATATGGGACTATATGCGATGTGGAACGTGTTTTCACAGGGCCCGCTCATTTGCATAACAACATCGGCCAGCTGATAAGCAGCTTATGACGCGTTGGCAGATCCGAGAATTTCATACTTTTTATGCACATATTGTTCTATTCTGCTTTTGTGTTATTCTGCTTTTTTACCTATTGTCTATTTTTTACTCATGTGGTTATATGTTTGCACTCTTATTGTTTTACTCTTGTACCTGCTGTCTACCTTACACTCATATGGTTCTACGATTACACTCTTTTTGGAGTTCTTTTGCACTTATTGGCTAATGTTCAGCTGATACTGTTGTACTGTGGCACATATGCTCTTCAATGTTGTTATCATGGGGTGCAGTGAGTGTGAAATGTGCTTGATTTGTCTCATTGTTGTTATCATGGGGTGCAGTAAGTGTGAAATGTGCTTGATTTGTCTCATTGTTGTTATCATGGGGTGCAGTGAGTGTGAAATGTGCTTGATATGTCTCATTGTTATCATGGGGTGCACTGAGTGTGAAATGTGCTTGATATGTCTGGTTGTTGATATCATGGGGTGCAGTGAGTGTGAAATGTGCTTGATTTGTCTCATTGTTGTTATCATGGGGTGTACTGAGTGTGAAATGTGCTTGATTTGTCTCATTGTTGTTATCATGGGGTGCAGTGAGTGTGAAATGTGCTTGATATGTCTGGTTGTTGATATCATGGGGTGCAGTGAGTATCTAATGCTGTGCTTGGTTGGTCTAATTCCTTGGCTGTTGAACATTTCTGTGGAAGTAAATATATTGCTATGTTGGCTGTTGGAGGAATGACTTGTATCCTTTGTAACATTTAAACTCCATCAGTCACAGCGGGAACTGTGAACTCTCTGTATTATGGGACAAAAACAACTCAAATGTCACTTAGTGAGCATTTTCATGTTTAAACCATTTGCTGCTAATAAGTTCAAGTGTAGAATTATTCAAATAAGTGATTTCATTGTGGGCTACAGGTTCCATGAATGAGGTTTCCAGTGACAAGGGCAATATTAAATGTAGAATGATCAACAGTGATTACATTGTCATCAATGATTCATTATTTCCTATGTGATTAGTTTATAAAAATTAAATGGGTAAAAGGAAAGAGATGCATTTAACAAACAGAATATATTATGTGAGGGAGGAAGTGACCCTGCGTCTACTTTACCAACTGGGGAAATTGGAACGGGCACAAAAACATTACATTCAACCTTTTTTTATGTCTAAGTGCTGGTTTGTAATCTGTATCAAGACTGCCCTCCAATTTACATTATAATTTCTCTCATTGGTGGTCAGGAAATTCAAACACAGGATACCCTTGTAATGTGCTGATTCACGTCTGTCGTTAAAAACCTTTGCTTTAATCTTTTATTGCAAAACAAAAGAAAGATAATATTCCCCGCAGGCCTGAGGCATGTCGTTTCCTTGCAGGCTCAAAGTGATCACTTTGTGACAGTCAGCACTGTGCAGTAAGCCAGGCCCGGGTGTCGGCTAGCAGCCTGGGCCAGCCTTCCATCCTCTATCTTCCTATCCTTCCTGCCTGATCATTCTGCGCCCGTTTCCTCCCCATCTCCTGGTCATTGTTAGGTCTCACGTGAAGTCATGTTACTGTCAACAATTTGATAGCATCCCTTCAAGTCTGCACCACACCAACGGGAAATTCTGGCTGTTTACAAGTTGTCATCTTAAACTTTAATGTTGCACAACTTTTCAGACAGATACCTTGGCTTCCGGAGTGGTTTGCAGCCATTGCAGGCAATTGCCTGTCCACAGTGAAGGGACAGGTTATCACTTCCCGCATCTCAGTGGTAGACACATCACACTAGCAGGAGATGACTGGTGACGTCCAAAAGCAGAGCATCGCGTCCTGGTTCCTCCGTCATTCTCCTCAAATGTAAATTCTTCCTGGAAGAGTAAGCAGTGCTCTTTGAAATGATCACTCCGTCAATCAGAGAAGTTTGCTGAGCAGGCAAATACTTCATAGCATTTGTAACTAATTACTGACTAACTTGTGCTAAATGTGAGACCAATCACTGATTAACTTTGGTAAATATACCATAGCATGATTACAAGTGATTTGCCAATAAGACATGACCACAGTGATATCAGGAGGTTCTTTACATAACCCAGTATGGTATCAGGGTTCTTTACGTGACCATTATGGTATCAACCAGTGCTTCACATGATCGCAGTAGTATCGGGGGGGGGGGGGGGGGGGTTTCTTGATCACAGTTATATCAAGGGGTTCTGTACTTGACTGCAGAGGTAGACAGCCCTTGGGTCATTTTTAAAAAATGACTTTACACGAGAGTTCAACATCATCTGTCAGGAAAATGAGAGTTTCAACTTGTTACTAATTATGGCCATGTCTTCTTCATCTGTCGCTTCTTGGTAACAATAAGGTTCACCCAAAACGTGAGAAAATAGAAAGTATAGATAGAGTGGACATACATTTACATAACCAACAAAAAAGTACAAGATTGACACTATATATAGTGCAAAGAATACAGGTTGTACATAGTGGACACTATATATTTAGTGCCAAGAATACATATAGTATATAGTGGACACTATATTCAGTGCAAAGAATACATACAGTATATAGTGGACACTATATTTAGTGCCAAGAATACAGATAGTATATAGTGGACACTATGTTTAGTGCCAAGAATACATATAGTATATAGTGGACACTATATTCAGTGCAAAGAATACATATAGTAAATAGTGGACACTATATATTTAGTGCCAAGAATACATATAGTATATAGTGGACACTATATATTCAGTGCCAAGAATACATATAGTATATAGTGGACACTATATTCAGTGCAAAGAATACATATAGTAAATAGTGGACACTATATATTCAGTGCCAAGAATACATATAGTATATAGTGGACACTGTATTTAGTGCCAAGAATACATATAGTATATAGTGGACACTATATTTAGTGCCAAGAATACAGATAGTATATAGTGGACACTATATTTAGTGCCAAGAATACAGATAGTATATAGTGGACACTATATTTAGTGCCAAGAATACAGATAGTATATAGTGGACACTATATTTAGTGCCAAGAATACAGATAGTATATAGTGGACACTATATTTAGTGCCAAGAATACATATAGTAAATAGTGGATACTATATTTAGTGCCAAGAATACAGATAGTATATAGTGGACACTATGTTTAGTGCCAAAAGAAAATTGCATGATGAAGACTACATTTAGTGCCATACATGTATATCGATGGAGATATTCTTGATGGTTTTATTGTCATTTTGCATTCCCAGCTTATTTCAAGACCAAGCAATTAATTAATCTGGCTGTACTTCTGCAGCTTATTATTTTTATTGTATGGCCTGGTATCAAGATTTCAGGTTTGTTGATCTCAGTTCCATATGAACTACAGCAACATTATGTTTTACAAACTGTAGTGCTAGAAATGTTCCCGTGTGGTTAATTTCATGCAAACTTGTTTTTCCATAAATTAGAAAATATTTGCATATTTTAATTTTGCGCATCATGGCCTGTCTATATTATAACCTTTCATTATGTCAATTAATTTTGGTGCATCTTATTTTTGCACATCAAGTACTAGCGCAAAAAGTGCAAAATTAAGTGGAGCGCAAAAATTTCTAGATCTACAATTTATTTCATGATTTTATGCACATGCTCATTGAAGCCATCGCTTTGAAATAGAAATAGCCAGCATAGCACATACGAGGACTTGGCGGTTACATTGCCTTACATTGCCTGACAGTGCCTGACATTGCCTTACATTTGCCAGTTGTAACTGTATTAGAATGTGAAGCAAATAGTGGATAGCCCTGAAATGTACGAGATAACAGCAAGGAGAACAAACTCAGACTAACTAGAGATGCTGGGGGAAATAGACCTGTTGAAACATCAAAGAACACAAAAAAACATAAGTAGAAAAGTCAAAGGCAAAACTGAGCAAAGCTGGGATTTGAACATAATTCTACGTACATGATGTAGTCTGGCCAGTCAGACAAACCAAGATTTTTTTAGTGTCTTCATGATCCATTGCCAGCCCTGCCACTGGAGTTAAGCATTGTCAGAAACTGATCAGGATATGCTGATAAACATGGCCAACAGGTGTGCATACATCTCATCATTTTAGTCTCGTAGACCAGATGAATGTTTTTTGAAGTCTTAAGATCAACATACGGCCAAGGTAGGCCACCTGGTGAGAGGTAGTGTTTCATTTACCTGACAGCCAGGTGTGCCAGCTTTGAAATACACCTGCAAGTCATGATGGTGCACATATTATCGTCCACTCGCAGATGAAAGTCCATCAAGATGTATTTTAGGAGAATGGCTGGCAGGCAGCCTCCACAGATGTGGAGTTACTCGGCTCTCTCTCGGCCAGTGTCCTTGTAACTTTTAGCTTTGAGATCTCACAATAAAACTCGAAGAAAATGGTTGAACCATGTCAAGTAAAGCTCAATCCCTGTTTAGCTTTGAGATTTAGCAATGAAATAAAAAAATTTTGAAACGATGCTAAACAAAGGTTGAACCATGTTGAGCTTTGAGATTTAGCAATTGATTCAAAGAAATATCTAAATGACATTAAATAAAGTTGAACCTTGAAGAAAATCATGACAAAATACAGGCAACCCTGAACAGCATTATTTTCTTAATCATCCTTTGATAGGGGGAAATTTTTGTATCTTGAGAGTGAATAGTCCTGTTATATGTGTACAGGTAGTGAATAACCCTGTTGACTGTGTGTATTACTGAATAACCTTATTAAGTGTGTAAATGTAATGAATAACCCTCTTCATTGTGTGCATGTAGTGAATAAGCCTGTTAAGTGTGTACATGTGGCGTCAACTCTTACAACGTTACTGCAATATCTCAAAAAAATTGTTTGTAGCTTTACCAAATTTTTGTCAGAGATGCATCTTATGATGTACCGAGTTCCTTTTTAAAACCAGCATCGTCTTTGTATTCATAAACTTTTTATGTTATGTTCGGAACGAGCAGGACTCAAACCTGCAACCTTTGGCACCAGTCGCCTAGCTGAAATGGGAAACGCACATATCCACTCGACCAAATCCCCATTCTCAAAAAAGAATGGTTCAATGGAGGTAGTTATGTACGAGTGCCATATCAACACGGTTATGCAGTAGTACTGAGTCAGCATTTATTTCCAGAATCGGGGACTTAAATCCGCCAGCATTAAGGAAATGCCGAAAATATATATTTTGTGTTTTTATGAAACTTAAAAGTATTTATTTCAAGCACATCTGAGTGACACACAAGGGGACGAGGTTACCATAATATCTCAAGAATGATCCATTGCAACTTCACCAAATATTTATCAGAGATGCACATTATAACGAACCACAAACGGACCATAAACTGAGGCAGAGTGGTGGGAGAACAGCTTTTACTAGACAAGTTCCACATACCCAACCAAAACTGCTTTCAGGGTCTTCACCCCACTTGATTTCATCATCTTAAAACAAAGTCAGTTTAAAATTGTTAAGAGATCGTGAAAGAAGACTGAAAACTCCTGCCTGGTGATTAACTTCTATAGCTTAATGCCCTCACAAAAGTCAAGCTGGGGACAGAGTGGCCCAGGCTGTAGCCAGAGAAATGTGAGAGAGAAGCTGGGGACTGAGTGGCCCAGGCCTTGCTTGTCATGCTCCAGCTGCAGAAAGGGCAGATGGAACATGACATATATCACTCATGAAGTAATGAAAGTTGGGCCAGCACCGAAATGTTTACTTTATGGATACCATTAAGATTCAATCAACATACAAAAAAGAAATAAAATAAAATAATAATAATAATAATAATAATAATAATAATAATAATAATAATAATAATAATAATAATAATAATAATAATAAAACGAACAAAACTGATACCCTGTTTAATAAAATGTTACCATTTGTAACTTTTTAAAATGTTAATCTCCTGAGTATCACAGTCTCTAAATTGTCAAACTTTCGTCTTAAGTTCATTCATATACTTGCATTATGGGTGCTTTGAATCAAGATACATGTACAGACTGTTGGACTGGTCCATGATATATTTACAGACTGTTGGACTGGTCCATGGTACATTTACAGACTGTTGGACTGGCCCATGATACATTTACAGACTGTTGGACTGGTCCATGATACATTTACAGACTGTTGGACTGGTCCATGGTACATGTACAGACTGTTGGACTGGTCCATGATACATTTACAGACTGTTGGACTGGTCCATGATACATTTACAGACTGTTGGACTGGTCCATGGTACATGTACAGACTGTTGGACTGGTCCATGATACATTTACAGTCTGTTGGACTGGTCCATGATACATTTACAGACTGTTGGACTGGTCCATGGTACATGTACAGACTGTTGGACTGGTCCATGATACATTTACAGACTGTTGGACTGGTCCATGGTACATGTACAGACTGTTGGACTGGTCCATGATACATTTACAGTCTGTTGGACTGGTCCATGATACATTTACAGACTGTTGGACTGGTCCATGATACATGTACAGACTGTTGGACTGGTCCATGATACATGTACAGACTGTTGGACTGGTCCATGATACATGTACAGACTGTTGGAATGGTCCATTGTACATGTACAGACTGTTGGACTGGTCCATGGTTCATGCACAGACTGTTGGACTGGTCCATGATACATGTACAGACTGTTGGACTGGTCCATGGTACATGTACTGACTGTTGGAATGGTCTATGCTTATCTATATTTACCCTTCAGAAGTATATTAAATGTGGCAGGAGGTTCCATCTGGACATTAATGTTCTGCAGTCATAGGAGATTCCACCTGCCAGTCAGCTAGTGTCCCTGATTTGTGCACACATGTAGGTAGATAGTTAAGATAAAGAATGCAAGTTCAAATGCTTGAGGAAGAGCTGTCATTGAGGTCCTATGTGTACATGCCAAGTCTAAAGGTAGTGGTTTCTGCATTGCCTGAATTGTCCTGCTATTGCTGCTATAGTGGAGCAAGAAGTGCAGATACCAGTGACCACTGTCGATAGTTCATGACTTACTTCCATGAAGCTATATAACTGAGCTGTGACTACAGCTAAAGGCAGTGTGTAATGAAGTGTTACTGCTTTCTGCCAAGTCATCACATATGAAGAACGTGTGGATTGATGAAGCTCAAATGTCATTTCCATTTGCCATGATTTTTTATAATCAGAACACCAGGAAATATTGCCACTGTACCAGAGTTACAGAAATAAATAATAAAACCTCTACTTTGGTGAAATAATGATAACACTCGTAGCTGGATAACATCAATGATAAAAGTGGCATGGTGTGTTTTGACAGCTTGCGTCAGTCTGGGTACAGAGTCACTGTGTACAGCACAGTACAGGCGATATGGTAATAACCTAATAACATTGTATAACACACAAGCCTGGTGTCATAATGACTCTTAATAACCAGATAAGGAGGGCAATAAGGGGCTTAGGAGTTAAAGGAATTGATTGTGTTCAATTACTCTTATGTCTGTGCCATGCAGAAAAAAAAAAGATCATTTTTATCGAAACCCATTGTGAGACATAATCACATCATGTCAATTGCCCCAAGAACTCCCCGCTGTCACACTTTTTATACCCTGGTGAGCTCGCTGCTTCATACCCGCCAACTTCTCGTACATCAAATTGATTTTTTCCCCTTAATGGAGAATGAATTGCTCTTCTATGGAGACAATTATACGGATTTGGATTACCAGTGATCGGTGCCTTATTGTCGACTGGGGCAGAAAAAAGCTGCGAGGACGGCAATTGTGTGGAGTGATCAGGTGTTGTTTTCTACAAGGTGCCCGTCTCCTCTGAGTCATGCCGTAAAAAACAGTTACGCTGGCAGTTAGTGCTGAGGGAAGGTGTTTGTACACTTGTGTCGCAACACTGACATATGTCGGCTTAAATTAGGGCAGAACTTAAACTCTGCAGTCATTTTGCTCAGGTAAACCATTTGTCAGATTGCACTTTTTTACATGAAATGACACCTGAATGATCCAGGACAGGATAAATGTGAAATAAGCTTAAAGGATGAGCCCATAGAATCAGCAAATGGAGTCATTCAAAACAACGTGATTACAGGTACAGAAAGTGTGACATATAAAAAACAGTGGGACCTGCTCTGAAACACTGCCAGAGACTGCGTAGCATTTCAAGACTGCCATGGGACTGGGGTCTGTGTCTCCGAAAAACTGAAGACTCTCTTCCTAGAGAGACCTAAAACTCAGTCATGCATGCAACCCATGTAAACAGTGATAGAACAATGTGAACAGACAGTTCTGGATAGTGTTTTAAGTGATATACTGATGGAACACAGAGTGGCGGATAGTGTTTGAGGTGATATACTGATGTGAACACAGAGTGGTGGATAGTATTTTAGGTGATATACTGATGTGAACACAGAGTGGTGAACAATATTTTAGGTGTTATATTAATGTGAACACAGAGTGGTGGATAGTGTTTTAGGTGATATACTGATGTGAACACAGAGTGGTGGATAGTATTTTAGGTGATATACTGATGTGAACACAGAGTGGTGGACAATATTTTAGGTGATATACTAATGTGAACACAGAGTGGTGGATAGTATTTTAGGTGATATACTGAACACAGAGTTGTGGATAGTGTTTTAGGTAATATACTGATGTGAACACAGAGTGGTAGATAGTGTTTTAGGTGATATACTGATGTGAAAAGAGAGTGGTGGATAGGGTTTTAAGTGATATACTGATGTGAACACAGAGTGGTGGATAGTATTTTAGGTGATATACTGATGTGAACACAGATTGGTGGATAGTATTTTAGGTGATATACTGATGTGAACACAGAGTGGTGGATAGTATTTTAGGTGATATACTGATGTGAAAAGAGAGTGGTGGATAGTGTTTTATGTGATATACTGATGTAAACAGAGGATGGTGGATAGTGTTTTAGGTGATATACTGATGTGAAAAGAGAGTGGTGGATAGTGTTTTAAGTGATATACTGATGTGAACACAGAGTGGTGGATAGTATTTTAGGTGATATACTGATTTGAAAAGAGAGTTGTGGATAGTGTTTTAAGTGATATACTGATGTGAACACAGAGTGGTGGATAGTATTTTAGGTGATATACTGATGTGAACACAGAGTGGTGGATAGTATTTTAGGTGATATACTGATGTGAACACAGAGTGGTGGATAGTATTTTAGGTGATATACCGATGTGAACACAGAGTCGTGGATAGTGTTTTAGGTGTTATACTGATGTGAACACAGAGTGGTGGATAGTATTTTAGGTGATATACTGATGTGAACACAGAGTGGTGGAAAGTGTTGTATGTGATATACTGATGTGAAAAGAGATTGGTGGATTGTATTTTAGGTGATATACTGATGTGAACACAGAGTCGTGGATAGTATTTTAGGTGATATACTGATGTAAACAGAGATTGGTGGATAGTGTTTTAGGTGATATACTGATGTGAAGATACGATGCTGTGGGTGGGCTGTACAAAGCCAGGCACGTCTGTGTAAAGGGATCGCCTGTGACTGCACTTTGGTGTGCTGTTTGTGGAAATGTTGATTGGTAGCTGATTTGTGCCTTAACCACCTTTCACAGATACCTGTTGATCAGAGCAGCGCTTTGAAATGTTTGCACAGTGTGTCACTGCATGCCTTGGTGAGTGGTAGAATGTCCACACACGCCACCAGTGTGCTGTATGACATGCCAGAATGCAGAGAACCCACCTTCTCCTATTTATAGTGACAAAAACCACCAAAATGTGCACAACATTTCTAAATGTTTACCCTCAGCTGCAAATGAGTGACAGTTAAAGATGTGCTGTCAGGCGGGGTATGTCAACTGATTTGCTGGCTTGATGAAAGCCAGTGTGGTTAATATCCAAGACTTATTAATACATGGAAATGTACTTATGCAAAAAAAAAAACACATACAAGCGAACTAATGTACTGTTGACTTTATACAAAGAAACACAGCTTGCCAGTTCACTGCTGCACATTGAGTGTGGGCTTTGGAGACCTTTTATTTTCCTTCCTAGACTAGATTTTTGAGATTTGAAAAGTCGGAGAGCCTTTTGTGGTCACATGCGCCAAAAGAGCTGTCACTCAAAGTTGTCTGCTCTAAGAGGTTTACTTATATGTCTAGTTAACTCTTGTCACCTGTCACTCAAAGTTGTCTGCTTTAAGAGTTTTACTTATACATGTATATCTAGTTAACTCTTTGTTTGGATTAGAGTCAACAGTTTTCCTTGGCCTGCTTTGGGTACAATTTGCTGAAGGTTCACTGATTCAAGCTGTTGACCTGGACCATTTGTATGACCTCTGACCCTGTAGGCTGGCACCAGTGAAAGGTCCACTTGCAAGAAATGTTCTTTGATATCATAATGTTCATTTGATATCATAATGTTCATTTGATATCATAATGTTCATTTGATATCATAATGTTCATTTAATATCATAATGTTCATGTGATAGGATGTTCATTTGATATCATGATGTTCATTTGATATCGTAATGTTCATTTTATATCATAATGTTCATTTGATATTATAATGTTCATATGATATAATGTTCATTTGATATTATAATGTTCCTTTGATATCATAATGTTCATTCGAAGCAAGTTGAGTTGAAGTTGGCAATGACACAGTGAAGGTCTATGCACTCTTTTTATATTCTTATGAACACATAATTTTAGTGAGCCAGTATGTCCCCGTCATGTCCATTTACTTGCCCCCATACAATCTTCAAGTTTCCCATATGTACTCTTCTCACAAAGCTTGAGGTTCAGTTTGTACGTTGTGAAAAGTTTCACAAAATACATCCATGCTAAAGCCACCAAAGTGTGTGGACATATATGCTGGCTGATCCAGTGATCACCTGTATGTCCTCAGACTGTCTCTAGACTGGCTGATCCAGTGTTCACCTGTATGTCCTCTGACTGGATCCAGACTGGCTGGTCCAGTGATCACCTGTATGTCCTTTTACTGTCTCCAGACTGGCTGGTCCAGTGATCTACTTTGATATAGACCTGAAAGAAATTATTATGGATTTTCTGCAGTGTTGTATTTCTGTATTAAAGTGTATATATTATATTTGATAAACTAATAATTACTAATTAAATTATGCAAAGAGTTTTAATCATTCAGAAAACTGTTCATGCAATTGACAGATACTTTTCACAAAAAGGAAATTATTGTTCTGAATACAAGCAACAAAACAAAGTGTAAGATCAGATTACTCAGTGAGAGGGAGTGAGAGAAAGAGAGGGAGGGAGGGAGAGAGAGGGAGGGAGGGAAGGAGAGAGATAGGGAGAGAGAGGAGGGAGGGGGAGAGGGAGGGAGGGAGGGAGTGGGAGGGAGGGAGAGGGAAAGAAGGAGGGAGGGAAAGAAAGCAACTGGGACAGTGGCAAGTTTGACTTGTGTGTATGGTAATACAGTGTTGGTGTCTGTCGACTCAGGCAGAGTATAGTGTGGTTATGACCACCAAGTCTGACACATGTAATTAGCTGTCAGTGTGAGCGATGATTATAATCAAAACAATAAAACTCCACAGTGGATGCCAACAGATAGCTCAGTATAACGACCCTCACTCATAAACATGACAGCATTCAAGTGTCTTATAAAAATCAATGTTTTAGCTTGTAATTGGTGCCTGTATATATGCAAGAAATGTTTACATATGTGACAGATGCACAGTTTCTTCATTTGAAGTCTACAGTTTCGAATTATTTGTATTTTACCAGACCAAGGACTGAATTTAAGAAAAAGTCAGTACGTTAGTTGGTAGAAGCTTTACAGAACTTGTTGCCTTTTGAACTGAGCAAATCCAAAAGTATTTCTGTTGAGTTATGGTCTGTGTGTATATGATCATCATATCAGTGTGCGTATTGTATTTTACAGTAATGACATGGTATCACTGTGTGATCTGTCTGTATGATTATCGTATCCTCAGTAGTATCGTCTTTTACAGTACTGACATGGTATCACTGTGTGATCTGTCTGTATAATTATCGTATCCTCGGTAGTATCGTCTTTTATGGTAAGCTCGTGTATCACTTTCCATCTTGCTGTGTTTTAAGGGTCTCGGGGAGACTAGTGATGACTCACGGTGCCAAAGAAGTGCATTATATAACACTAGTTTGTGGAAAATGTTTCAAGCAATAGTGCTGATAAATTAGGGTATTTTGCTGCATTTTCACTAATCGAAATTTGGTTTCTTATAAAGGTCTTAAAGATAGAGCCTGAGAAGCTAACTTGTGATATACAATAGATAAAGCTACCCTGTGATATAGACGAAGCTACCCTGTGATAAAGATAAAGCTACATTGCGATATAGATAAAGCTACCCTGTGATATAGATAAAGTTACCTGTGATATAGATAAAGCTACCTGTGATATAGATAAAGCTACCTGTGATATAGATAAAGCTACCCTGTGATATAGATAAAGCTACCTATGATATAGATAAAGCTACCTGTGATATAGATAAAGCTACCTGTGATATAGATAAAGCTACCCTGTGATATAGATAAAGCTACCATACGATACAGACGAAGCTACCCTGTGTTATAGACGGAGCTACCCTGTGATATAGATAAAGCTGCCTTGTGATATAGATAAAGCTACCTGTGATATAGATAAAGCTACCTGTGATATAGATAAAGCTACCTGATATAAATAAAGCTACCCTGTGATATAGATAAAGCTACCTGTGATATAAATAAAGCTACCTGTGATATAGATAAAGCTACCATACGATACAGACGCAGCTACCCTGTGTTATAGACGGAGCTACCCTGTGATATAGATAAAGCTGCCTTGTGATATAAAGCTACCCTGTGATATAGACCAAGTTACCCTGTGATATAGATGAGTTTGTTGCATTTCAGTACTTTCGCTCGAATACAGTTTAAAATATTTTTAGTGTGTTTCAAGCATAGTGACAGGGACAAAGAAGACGGAGATGCAATGGAAGTACCTGGTAAATAAAATCCTAGAAGTACCTGGTAAATAAAATCCTAGAAGTACCTGGTAAATAAAATCCTAGAAGTACCTGGTAAATAAAATCCTGGAAGCACTAGATAAATAAAATCCTGGAAGTTCCAGGTAAATAAGATCTGGAAATACTGGGTAAATAGGATCCTGGAAATACCAGGTAAATAAAATCCTGGAAGTACAAAGTAAATAAAATCCTGTAGACAAGACATCTTTGTCTCATGTTCCTGGACAATTCATCCATCACAGATATGAAGAGGCATTTCATGGAATAAATATTAGCAAAGGAAGCTCCCAGCCCCGAAATTTTATCAAAAAGAAATAAAATAAAATAAACGAAATAAATAAGGAAAGAAAACCTCCTGGCTCCTGTGCTGTGTGATGGTATCAAAGTCTAGTCGCAGATGTATTGGGTTGGCATACTGAGATTGTAGTATGAGATGAGAACAACATATCTGTTGTTGTACTCAGTCATACTTATAATAGACATATATATATACACACACACACACACATATATATATATACATGTAAACAGGTATGGAAGATATTGTTAAAGCTGGGCTCTGTGGACCTGAGGGAAGCATTGTATGTTTGTGGCAGTGGCTGTCAGCTGACCCAGATTATTTTGTGTACTTGCAGGTTACTGTGGAAGCCACATTGGAGCATCCGTTCTTTGTGTTTGGACAGGGCTGGTCGTCCTGCCAGCCCGAGCGGACCCTACAGAGGTATGGGTTGGTGTGCCATAAACTATCTGTGGGTGATGTATGCATCTCACTTACGCATCGAGAAGCAAATTCTCGAGCCGCTGAACTCAGCAATCAACAGCAGCTGGACCGAGCCAATCAGATCACAGAGATCTCAGCAGCCTCACTTCAGCCACCTGATGGCAGTGATCAGCAGCGGCAGCGACTGGCTGCCGCACACACAGCATCAGGAGGTGGTAGCAAGGAGGACACCCATAAAAGACTGCAACAGAAAAGTGTGACAGAAGCAGAGACTCGCCATGCCAGTGTGGCTGCAGGGTCAGCGCCCTCTGGTGGGGCTGGCGGGGTCACTACACCCCGAAAGCGGCGCTGGTCAGCCCCGGATCACATCAGTCTGGACAGTGGCTCACTTCAGTCCCCGGCTGTTACTTCGTCTGCAATATCTTCAAATCAGGGCCATTTAGAGAACTCTGACCACAAACGATGACACATACCAAATTATTAATCAATTTTCATCTTGACCTGCAGATTTTCAGCATGTGCAAATATTATTATATGCTACTGTGAAAGCTGTTATGCTTTGGCATGGACTCAACACTTGTCGGTGTATTAGGCAATAGTGTGCAGTCACATGTGATAACAGTGTCCTGCTCCTGTCAGGACCGGGACACGCTTCTTGTATATTTTACCATTGATCATTTTTGCCACTGTTCATGAGTTAAATAGTTTGGACATTTATTATAATGGCAACTTTGACGATGTTAAATTGACTATTATGGGTTGTCCATTACTATTCCAGACTGCACCAGAAGTTGGTTGGTACCTGACTTGTAACATTCCTCTCTCGATAATGCTGGTATGATGTGTCCGTGCTGTCTGAAGCCAGGGCTGTGTGTCACACGCTCATACACCATTGGCCCTACCCAGTCACATGATACAAAGTTATGCTGGTCAGCTGAGCCCCAAGCCCTGTGGATACTAGTTTTTAAAAGGATACAATTTAGGCTGGTAGAGACGCAGTCTGTGACACCTGCGTATGTTGAGAAGGTCATTGCTGTTTGGCAATCTGCTGCTGGATCCTTCTTTGGTGCGCTTTACATTGGCTTCCAAGAGCATCTTATAATCAACTAATCTCAAGTAGAACTGTGCTACCCATATATGCAGTGAAATCTTTCAAAATTGAAAGCTCTTTTTTTCAAGAAGATTGCAAAATCAGTTTATTGGGAAAAAATAAAATTCAAAACTTCAAACAACGACTTTCAGTTTCATAACTGAAACAAAGGCAACAAATTCAAAACTTTGCAGCTGGTTTTTGCAAATTGCAGATTCATTTGAATGCAAATTTCAACTCCCGTTCACCTTGTTGTGGATATAACAATGTCCCACTGTAGGACAAGAGAACAGGTAAAAGGAAGCGTAGCGTTGTTGGTGCGACTGGGTAGGACATTGATGCGAGACATGACAGCGGTATGGATAGATAAGTAACCAAATTTGATCTCGCTGCTTAAGACAATACTGCATTTGACATTTTAAAAAGTGACAGTGATAGTTTTCTGTAGTCAATTTCATGTTCCAGATATATTTTGTTTCTCACAGATGCCTGATGCACCTGGACAGAATGCGCTGAGGTAACTCAAGGATATTGTCAGTCGTCTCCGTGGGGAGATGCTGTCCTGGGAGATCATGGGAGCACATTTACAGACCACAAGGTGTATTTGTTGATACATCACAAATGCTTCAATTTATGATGCTGGACTCATGAGATGGTTTTTTTGCTCCACTATTTGACCACTGTGTGGCCATATTGGCAAGAATGTGGTTCTATTAATTAACATGCCCGACTTTGCCATCAATCAACTTAAGCCAACACTAAACAGAACCATGCAGGTGTATTTGCCTAACTAAGGTGATGGGTAGGTGTATCATATAGCTACATTTGGTTGACTTTGCTACTTTGTGTTGAATTGTAGCAATTTTGTGTGGACACAACCATATTGCAGCTACTTTGTCTGCTGTGTAGCTTTATTGTGTTAACCATACAGCTGCCAGGGTTCCTTGTTAACCCTCTCAGCTGTCAGGACTGACCACTAAGTTACACAGCCAGAGACTGAGTCATACTAATCCATGTATTTTGCATTATACATTGAGCTACATTATGAACCGTGTAGCTATATTGTGATGGAACCCACTTGACTACTGTCTGATCACCAGTAAGACTGGTTTTATGCAGCGTAGCACCATGTCACCAAAATTGAGTGGTGAACTGAGCAGACTGTACCATTGCTGGAGTTGCTCAGGGGTGGACCAGAACTCACCACATGTAACACCTGGTCACCAACAGTGCGCTTTACTATTGACTGCCTGCTCATTGATATCCTGGTTTACTATATACTGCCTGGTCACCAACAATCCGGTTTATTGATCACCGGTTACATGTGATCGTCACCAGTCCAGTTTACAGAGCACCATTAACTGCCTGCTCCGAGTCGGGCGATAGGGCAGCATTAGGGGACTGAAGCTGCAACATTTGCCAAGGGTTTGCCTTAGTGCAAGTGGGGAATTGGATAATTTTCTCAGGCATATTGAGATGAAAGGGATAAACTTTGGGATATATATATATCTATATATATATTATATACGGGTGCTGCTTTACCTTACCTGGACTGTATCAACTAACCTTCCCCAACCAACACGCCGGGCCCTGACAGGTTATCAACTTTCTCCTCACAATTTTTTTAAGGTGTCTCTTGTCGATTTTTTATCAAAATTTCTTTGTGCATGTATGGATATATATTTTTTTTCATTAAAGTTTTATTGTTATGTAAATTGAAGGTCAGTGTTAGTTGTTCAATTTTCAGCCCATGTTAAATGTGTGATTTTGAAATGGGTATGTATTTTAGATTGCCGAGGTAACCAAGTCAGGGCCGCACAAAATGTTCATGTTCAATATAGAATGATTAAGGTAGCAATATTACAAAGGATTGTTGATTATTTCTCATAAACTGCTCTCTTTCAAGTATTGGGTATTGTGATGTAATGATTGGACCTTGTCCAGTAGTCTCTGATGACTGCCTGACCTGTGACCTCTGTGAGCAGAGGCGTGTGATTGGTCCATTGATATTTGTTTTGTGTCTTTCCATTGGTAGATTTGCTTCTTACCTGAATTGGAGAGTGGTGTGTGGCAGTTGATTAACCCTTTCCCCCTTAAACCGGCCAAAACCAGCTGGTGGTCAAATGTCGTCTGCTTCAGCACTTTCAACTAATTTCAACAGTAATGAAAAACAATTTTGACTGAAAATTGTAGATGAGCCCTATTAAGATCACATGTCCCAGGTCAACAACTTTCCTTGGCATGAGTTGGGCACTTAGTGCCCAACTCATGCCAAGGAAAGTTGTTGACTCAAGTGTCAATTCAAGGGGAAAGGGTTAAGGAACAGCCAGATCAAGTGTATCCAGGCTCCACGCCCTGCACTCAAATTCCTGACCAGTCTCTGCTTCCCATTGCTGCTATGAATTCTTGCATCAAACAGTTCAACTTGTAGTAATACTAGGTTTTTGTGTTTTGTCAGCATGGATGTACAACAAAGTTTTGTAGGGTTTTTTTTATGTACAGAAGCTTTCAATAAGCCACACCAGTTCACATAAGTTTTGACATTTTTCCTACACATTCTGCAGCAGTTCTTGATCAAACTGTTGTCATTTCTCGATTGTAATGATGAATTTCAGTAGAGTATTTATTGTATCTCTTGTGTCAACCCCAAGGTCTTGCAAACATGTATTTTGGGCTGACTTGATGTGGCTGAACAAGTATGAATTGAGTCCTACCCTGTGTGGTTTTAACCACATTACATGGTTAAAGAAAGGAACCAAAAATGTTAATGATATTTTAAGCTCATGTGATGCATTATTTGAGGTGCAGCAATGTTCCCTGAAGTTCTTAAGAGTATAAAAAAGTCATTCTTTTTGGTGGAGGTATCACCCATGTATGTCAAACTTTGTGGAATAGAAATTAACATTTAGCAGAAATCCAGATGTACCAGTAACTCCACGGTGCGTCCAGATCTTACTGATGTTGTTTGGGACGAGGCATATTGCCAGGCGTTGCTGTATGTGGACCAGGAAGCAGGCAGATCAGGTCAATGAGCTGTTGTCAACTTCCTGGGTACAAAATTAAAAGTCCGTTTCTCCAGCAATATTGAAGCAGGATTTCATGGAATTGATGATTAAGTTTATGAATCTCTACAGCAATATTGACTTCACAGAATATGGCAAACTTTGGAGGCAAAGAATAAAAACTTCTCTAGCAATATTTACAAGTAGTATGATGAAGTTTATGATGCATTTCATGAGATGCCTGGAAAAGGAGGCTACTGATTACAAAACTAATGATGCAATAACCGGTGTGAGCTTTGGCCAAAAAAAAAAAAAAAAAGATCAGTAGCATATGCAAAACAACCTTGATTGCTTCAAGAAAGTAGAACTTGATTAGCATGGGGAGTTGGACTGAAAATTCATCAAAACATTAGGCTAAAACTGTTATTTTAAACAAATTGTGTACGTTCCAAGTTTAAACTACATTTCGCCTTATGTATAGTGCACCATTTATAACTTGTATTGCTTTCAGACAAGATGCCAACTCCACTGTGTCGGGGATTCTAAGAAAAGGGCCACTTAATACGTTCAGCTAGAGCATAGGACTAAGATTATGTTTGCATTGTCTACAGTTGTGGACATTGACCTGGTTATATTTGACTGTGAATTGTTAACATCTACCTGTACATATCTCTTATGGTTCCACGGTTACCTGGTTTTTGGCTCGTGCAACATCAGATTTTGTTTGCACTAAATTGTATTTTTTTAAAAACAAAATGATGCCGTATTAAAACAGTAAATGAAAAACTGAAATATTTAATCTGATTTGATATGTTTGTTAGTGAAAAAGTGAAATATTTGATCTGATCTGATCTGATCTGATCTGATATGTTTGTGCACCTGAGTCCTGAGTCCATTCAAAGGTCTTGATGGAGTTTGTTTGGTTTTTTTTGGGGGGGGGGGTTTGGTTTTCTTTTTGTTTTTTTTGTTTTTTTTGTTTTTTTTTTTTTGTTTTTTTGGTTTTTTGTTGTATTTTGTTTTTTTGGTTTTTTTTTTTGTGGCCAACATGACCAAATGTGGAAAAAAATCATCATATTTTTTCTTTGCACGGAATAGCAAGAGCAGGCAGGTGAAAAGTCAAGTTTTGACCGTATTTCATTGATGAAAGTGTCAACTGTTGTCGTGGAAATAGCATTTGAATTATTAACCCTTGGCACACAGCAACATTGTTGTCAAAGTAAACCAGACAGATATGCCCTAAAGATATATTTTTTTCAGATGATTGCAACAACTTCATTATCAACAAATATTTCATCATTGTTTGGCTGCTGGGAAGTAAACTAACAGACTTGGCGAATGTTTGTACTCTTATCATCTAGTTGTATGTGCAACATAGTCTACTGGTCCATGTAATGTGTATTTGCTGTTGATGCTGCACCTGTATTTTAAATCATGCAATTTGATTTATGCATCACCTAATCCATGAAGATTAAATTATTTGTAGGTGCATTACTGGCACCTTGGACATTTGGTGGCCAATATCTACAAATAGAGCATAATATGTTTCTCTTTGTGTTTTAAAGCTGCAGTGTCAAGACGGTTTAGGTTGTGTTAAAGCTGTATCAAGTTATATATACATGTACTTTACATTTATACATCAGTTGTTATCACCGATGCTAGTGAAAAGTCATTTTTATCGTGTCTGTTTCAGTTAAAATATCAAATAGTTTGATTTCAACGACCAACATTTGCTTGGCCTTTAATCTTCCTTGATACTGATTTTACTTAAAATAGCGTAACATGAAACACCTAAAAATTAAATGGGATATTTCCTTTTGAATCAGTGTAAGTGTTTATACATTGAAATTTGAGCATAAGGGTGTAAATCTCTCCTGTGGGAGTGTTGTGGTTGCTGCTCCGTCGTCATGTCCCAGCAATAACTTGATCACTCTGGATATATTTCTGACGTCAGTGTAATAGTCCAGCATGACAGGTACACAATGATTGGCTGTCTTTGTACAGTCCCCCAGTAACCCGGGATGCACACCACGCTGCTGTGACATCACAACGTCACATGACCCTAGTTACGGCTATTTCCAAAAATGCCCATGAGAGGGCAGGTTACATTGTTGCTTGCCTTGGTGCTGGTCTTGTTTGACCAGCCGTGGCCATTTTGAGAAAGACAGTCTGTATTGATAAAACTAGGATCAGACTAGATGCTGGTAGCCCCAACAGTGGTTCAAATATATTTTATTTAAAAACGAAGATTAGGGGTACAAGGTTATTGTGTTCCCCCACCATCCACCCCTTCTTAAATCATGAAACAAACCATGGAATGAAGTGCCGGAATTCAGTTTTGTGACTTTTTTACTTTGGTGATCAATATTGTGCTGGAAGGATAAACGAAATATCATTTTGTTGATTGGTTTGGTTTTTAAACAGAGTAAAGTACAAATAATAAGGGAGAGGCCAGTAAGCTCCTCCGCTGTGATACACACAACAGGGATGAGGTCTGCAAATAATGTACCCAGCTATGTAACAATTTATCCACATTTTACCCTTATTCTGCACTGAAGGCCTGGGTCAAAGGTCAATTGAAAAATGATTATCTGGCTACAGTACTATGCACAAGGACTGCGCTGAGCTCTATAATCAATTGATTGTCAGTGTCCGATGGATTTCAACCATCTTATACTAATCTAAGTGACGTGATATTATTAACAGTTTTACATGTAGAAAACATGTTGACATGAGTTTGAAACCAATGTATTATGTGTAATTATTAATTATACGCCAACCGAGGAAGAAGTCCAATGACGTAACTTGGCCAAACTGTTGCCCATCAGGTCTTTAGGCGTCTATAATCCTGACTCACATTGATAATTAAAGAATAACAAGCAGGATGTTGCCAGAGAGTGCATCTGGGGCTGCTGTGTCAGCTGCGTAACAGATCAAGAATCATACTGGTCATGAAAAAATAAGCAAGATGTTGCCAGAGAGTGCATCTGGGGCTGCTGTGTCAGCTGCGTAACAGATCAAGACTCATACTGGTCATAAAAAAATAAGCAAGATGTTGCCAGAGAGTGCATCTGGGGCTGCTGTGTCAGCTGCGTAACAGATCAAGCCCAGTATGTATCTGTTTAACAGACAACAATTTCTTCGTAGCTTGCTGTCATGTTTTTCATGGCTGGTGAGATATTAGCTTGAGTCAATGTATGAACGGACGTTGCCATATGGGCCCTTTATAATCCAATCAAGAGCAGCACTGACTTGCCAGCGAGTCGTACATATTATGCACATCTTGTACTTTCATTGGAAACATTTTATAAAAGCTGAATATTGACAGCACAATAAAACACACATTCCAAATTGTTATTATGTAGGAGGAGATGTGTGTGGGTGCCGGGATTATTTGTCCATGGCTTCCATATCTCGGGCGCCGGGGCAGGAGGGGATCAGTATGAAGCATCTTGCCTTTAAGGTGCAGAAAATTCAAAACTTAAACAGGGCACAGTATTCCGAAGACTTCTATACACACAGTATCTTGACTGACTCGATACCAGTAAGAGGCCTACTCAAGCCCAACGCCTCCTAAACTGGCCTTTTTGACCTGAACATTATGTGCCATGAGCTCTAAGAAATGGGGGGAGCATGCAAATGGTGCTCAAAGTCCTCAGAACTCCCAACTGTTTAAAAAGTATCCACAGAAATGATTACGTTGTTTATTAATGGCAACCACCAAAGTCATACTTTGACACTTTGAATCTTGGAAGTATTTCTGTATTGATTTTGGTGAATTTGATTTGTTGACTTGCTGATTAAGGAGCAGGACTTCTCTCTCTACTCACTATGCTGGGACTTGTTTAGAACATTTAATGTTCATCCAAATAAGGGCCATGGCTCTGTGTTTGAGAGCTTTAATTTGCTGAGCTGTGAAGTTTGATACCAGTCTATTGTTCAAAGGCTTTTTACTGGTGAGTTTTAGAAGTATCAGAGGTCTTAGTGATAGGCTATTCACTACACCGGTGTCTCGGGCTTTAAGTCGGAGGTCTCAGAAATAGGCCATTCACAAGATATCTCTCTTGGTTTAAAGCTGGAGGTCTCAGGTATAGGACAAAGCTTGAGCCATAAACCAGAGGTCTTATGAATAGAAGAGGTCTTGTGAGTTGGTCCACAGGTCATGAGGATAGAACAGGTCCTGAGGATATAACAGGTCCTGAGGATAGAACAGGTCATGAGGACAGAACGGGTCATGAGGATAGAACAGGTCACGAGGATAGAACAGGTCCTGAGGATAGAACTGGTCCTGAGGATAGAATAGGTCATGAAGATAGAGCGGTCCTGAGGACAGAACAGGTCATGAGGACAGAACGGGTCATGAGGATAGAACAGGTCATGAGGATAGAACAGGTCCTGAGGATAGAACTGGTCCTGAGGATAGAACAGGTCATGAAGATAGAGCGGTCCTGAGGACAGAACAGGTCATGAGGACAGAACGGGTCATGAGGATAGAACAGGTCCTGAGGATAGAACAGGTCATGAGGAAAGAACGGGTCATGAGGATAGAACGGGTCCTGAGGATAGAACGGGTCATGAGGATAGAACAGGTACTGAGGATAGAACAGGTACTGAGGATAGAACAGGTCATGAGGATAGAACAGGTCCTGAAGATAGAACAGGTCATGAGGATAGAACAGGTTTTGACAATGCTTCAGATGCCTCCCATGTAAATGAAGCTTAAAGATAACTCGTATCTTTGAGGATTTTCATCAAGGCTTCCAAACACAACCCCCCCCCCCCAAAAAAAAACATCTGACTTCAACCTGCAGCAGAATAAGGGTAAAAAGAACCAAGCTCAAAAAAAAAATTACTCTGAAAGACTCAAATCTCCAGTTTAAAACTGATCGCATATTGCAACCTTATGAGAAAATCATTTATAGTTTGCCAAGAAGTTTTTTCTTTTTCTTCTACAGAATAAGAAGAAATATGCAAGTGCTAGTGACTTGATATTCCCAGGTTTGCTCCAATTGGTCAAATGCAGGTTAAACACAAACTATTCCACTCTGAGCAGATTGGTGCCTGTAATTTAAGACTAACATTTTTTGGACAGAAAATGTGGCTTTTAAGTAACAGGTGGTCTTCCATGTTCGGTTGATTTATTGCGGGAACTGATGATCTTTGTAAACTGAACAAAATGATCTTATAGAAGTGGAACGTCTTTCAACATGTATGGACTACCAAATGAGGCTACAGCGAAAAGTTGTCAATTACACCCAGAATACCCTTTGGCAATGTACGAGTAACCAGAGCTGGTCAATATAACTATGCTCTGTAAACAGAGCTGGTCAATATAACTATGCTCTGTAAACAGAGCTGGTCAATATAACTATGCTCTGTAAACAGAGCTGGTCAGTATAACTATGCTCTGTAACCAGAGCTGGTCAATATAACTATATGCTCTGTAAACAGAGCTGGTCAATATAACTGTATGCTCTGTAACCAGAGCTGGTCAATATAACTATGATCTGTAACCAGAGCTGGTCAATATTGAAGTATGATTTTGAACCAGAGCTGGTCAATATGACTATGCTCTGTAACCAGAGCTGGTCAATATTACAGTATGCTCTGTAACCAGAGCTGGTCAATATGACTATGCTCTGTAACCAGAGCTTGTCAATATGACTATGCTCTGTAACCAGAGCTGGTCAATATAGCTGTATGCTCTGTGCTATTTACTTGTGCATAAATGTTGTCAGTTACATTTCAAGAGGATTTATCCATCCATGTGACTACCAACACTGCCATTTCAGTCATAGATTGGTTTTACCTTCTGTGAATTAGAGGCCGTATTTTCGCGTTTCTTGACATAATTGTGTGTGCTTACAAGCTAGCAGGTAAATGAATGGATGATGAAATTTTGCCAAGTGAAAGGGTGCTTATAATCAATGCTAGCGTGTTGTAAGCAGGTACATGGCCCAGGGGTATTCTGAGCTGGTTCACAACTACTCCTTGCCTTCATTTAGAGACCACAAAATCACTTTGAAAAATGCAAAATATGGGAGCCTGTGGGTGGCCCCAGTTGACCGGTAACATGTCCAGACAGCTTCCCAAACAACTGCTTAAGCTAATGTGCAACACTCATTGTAAAGTGGCGTAAGAGAAAAAAATCCAAGGGTAAACATGTGCATTTAGACATAAGACAGTCACGCCACCTAGTGGCTGGTCTAATCCCTTCGTTTGCTAACAGATATATATATATATATATATATATATATATATATATATATATATATATATATATATATATATATATATATATATATATGTGTGTAGTCTTACTAAAGAACAATGGAGTAACACTAATTAATGTGCATCTTTTTCCATGCAATTCAATTCTTTCCCTGCCAGAAGTTTTGTCTGCTGTTATTTCCAAGAAGATGAAGCTAAAAAGGATAAAACTTTTATGTCTTCGGTTGACTATTGGGATCCAGAAGTGTCACTCAGGTTACACATGCTTACTTCAACTCATTTTTATTTTTAGGTCTGACTTTTGTTACAGGTCATGACCTTTGACATAGTTGTAGCATTTGAGAAATATGCTGACTAAGGCCTTGGTTGAAACATTTTATTAAGTTATTAAAAATGCGTCTACTTCATTTGTGCCATTCTCAGACTGGACAGAACTGACATTAGCCTGTGTATTAATTAGCTAAATTGTACCAACCGCCTTCGTTTATTGGCTGTTTGAAGAAGAATCACGGGCAGCTCTTCAAATTATTATGAGACTTTAATACAGGAAGCTGAACTCTCATTATATGCAGAACTGTCGCAAAGTTTCACCATATGTAAAAGACTTAAGCATACATTAATCATTTCCAAAAACAATGGTGTTTGATGTGCATATAACTTTTTGTTTGTATGTTGGAATGCAATATAAGAGGCACAGGTTTGTTATAATTGTTCTCTGGTCTGATCTCAACTCTGACAGCAGAGGAAACTGTTGTACCTGACTAGCTGTCAGAGGGAAACTGTTGTGCCTGACTAGCTGTCAGATGGAAACTGTTGTACCTGACTAGCTGTCAGATGGAAACTGTTGTACCTGACTAGCTGTCAGAGGGAAACTGTTGTACCTGACTAGCTGTCAGATGGAAACTGTTGTACCTGACTAGCTGTCAGAGGGAAACTGTTGTACCTGACTAGCTGTCAGATGGAAACTGTTGTACCTGACTAGCTGTCAAAGGGAAACAGCTGTACCTGACTAGCTGTCAGAGGAAAACTGTTGTACCTGACTCACTGTCAGAGCCATGTCTGGAAGAGTAAAATTACAGAAGTTGTGATGAAAGAAATGATCTATGTCTACTTTCTATGCCGGAATAGCCTGTGTTATGCCATATTATTCCTTATTAGTCTGTGGGTGCATATTAACTTGATTTCAAGTTGCATTTGGGACCTATATTTTAAACATTGCAGCCATTTTCCATAAAAGCAAAGGCAAATGTAAGATGCATGTACTTGGCACTATTCCTTTAAAATACTGACCCTGAAGTTATTTCAGTACTGTTAAGCCTGGTAAAGGCGGGGAGCTTAAAGGAGCAGCAGCTATAATTATGGTTAAGACGGTAGATGGAAGTATAAGAGTGCTGATTAGGAATAACATGGTAGATGAAGGTATACCTGCAGAAGGTGGCTTGATGGTGGTATCTTGACCAGTCTGTTTTATTGGGATTATGAGATAATTTTACTGGGCAAGACTGGTAAGGCAAGACCCAATCTGTTGGGATTATGCAGCAGTACCTGCTCTGCTGGCCGTCTATTGAAAGCACGAGCTGCCTCTGTTCATTGTATATGGACTGGTTGAGGGCCTGGCTATTTTTGCACTATCTTTACAGGCAATTTAAATGAATGAAACTGACAAACTACCAGAGGATATTTTAACAAAACCTAAAATATTTTTAAGTGATGATTAGTGAAAATTTTGACATGGGAAATGCAATCATATGAGGTAAAAAAAAATGACCACAACTAGAGCCAAGGTAACACATAATACAATTGTAGAGTAAATAACACAATTGTAGAGTAACATAATACAATTGTACAGTAAAATTATACATGCTAGGATTAACTCACAGCTATACATTCCTTTTGCTGTGAGACATTAAATGGCTATGGAGATTATTCTTATATGGGCCCCATCAATATGTCAACTGGAAGTTTATTTGGCCACTGGAACTTTGGACATATTTAATGGCAGGATGTTATGCAAATGGGATAACATTGTTAACCTGTAACACTGGTATGCCTGTGTTATCATACTGGTACGCCAATGTTATAACACTGGTACACCTGTGTTATCACACTGGTATGCCTATGTTATAACACTGGTACATCTGTGTTATCACACTGGTACGCCTATGTTATAACACTGGTACGCCTACGTTATAACACTGGTACGCCTACGTTTTAACACTGGTATGCCTATGTTACAACACTGGTATGCCTACATTTTAACACTGGCGTGCCTATCTTGTAATACTGGTGATCTGTAACAGTGGTATGCCTACGTTATAACACCAGTATGCCTACATTATAACAGTGGTATGCCAACATTATAACATTTGTACATCTTTGTCATAACACTGGTAGCCCTTAACACTAGTATGCCTAAGTTATAACACTGGTATGTCTACGTTATAACACTGGTGTGCCTATGTTATAACACTGGTATGCCTATGTTATAACACTGGTGTGCCTATGTTATAACACTGGTTGACTAGGTTATGACACTGGTTGACTAGGTTATAGCACTGATGACCTGTGACACTGGTATAACACTGCCGCACCTACATCTTCATGGAAGAAACATGGGCGCTGGCTTCAGTGGTCAAGAAGAGATAACCTGGCATTTGTTGACTTATCCAGTGCAGCAGTGCATGTCAGGTTAGCCATGTTGACCAGTGGTGCCCTCTAGTAAGTTGAATGCTTTAGGCTTATATCCCATCAGAGGAGGCAATACTTCTGTTTGTGGATTGTGATGAAATCACAATCCAGTATTGAAGTAATTTCTGTTTGTCTTGAAGGTGAAGCAAACAATGTCAAATTCATACCTTTTATGTTTTGTTTGTTTGGTGTAGAATGATATTTTGCCATTTGAATTAGAATCAACTGATGTGATTTCATGCCAAATTAACCTGTACCAGTCAGACATTTGCTTCAGGTATCCCAGTTGTCTTGTTCCATCAAAGAGTACAGAGTGCTATGTTCCACGTGTCATACTGTAGGAAAAGTGTGCTAAAGCTAGCATATGGTGTCATACTGTATGAAAAGTGTGCTAAAGCTAGCATATGGTGTCATACTGTATGAAAAGTGTGCTAAAGCTAGCATATGATGTCATACTGTATGAAAAGTGTGCTAAAGCTAGCATATGATGTCATACTGTATGAAAATTGTGCTAAAGCTAGCATATGATGTCATACTGTATGAAAATTGTGCTAAAGCTAGCATGTGATGTCATACTGTATGAAAATTGTGCTAAAGCTAGCATATGATGTCATACTGTATGAAAATTGTGCTAAAGCTAGCATGTGATGTGTCATGTGCAGAGACACAAAATATACACTGACACAAATACAATGTCCTTTAGGGAGAAAAACATTTGACTCATGTAAACAGGAAATTTAACCCATGATCTATTTTCAGTTAACTTATGTACAGCAGGACAGTTTTAACCCATGAGGTACTTTTGCCTGACACTGAAATGATTAGAATTTGTTTTACAGGACAGAAATTGCCTTTCTTACATATTTGTGTGTAATCTAGAAGACTGATACAAACTGCATGTGGCAAAAACATGAAATGACGTTAGATCATCTCAGGTTGGTCAAAGTTGGTCTCATTTGCCATAATTGCTCCACTTTTATGAAGGTTAGGTAGTCAGTGGAATAAAATGTTGCTGACTGAAATATTTATTTTCTGTGTAAATTAAGACTGATTTCTGTAACTCCTGAATGTGTAGTTTACTGTGGCTCCATCTAGTGGTGCAGTGATTATTGACATAGAAAAAGTCTGTTGCAGTTCGTTATTGTGATAAGTGGCCCGTTTTTTGCCAGTGATACAGCGTTGTTTATTTTTTATATGGTGCTTACACAGTGTCAGTGCAGTTAACACTTTGACTCCCAGCAGACTGGCTGACCGCCTGTCTGCTTGGCTTCGTGTCTTCTCTTCCTTTATTCTGCCCAGGTAGTTGTTTAACCCTTTCCTCTTGACCAGGCTTGAGGTATGATCTGCTTCAACATTAAGTATTGCTTAAATTTTTTTAAAAAATGAACAATTGTTTGTGCAGCCTAACAGAATAACATACCTCAGGCCAATAGCTTTCTGTGGTGTGGGGCGGATGCCTAGTGTCCAACCTGGCCCAAGGAAAGCTGTTGACAGTCTAATTGAAGAAGGAAAGAGTTAAACCCGATAGTTAATGTCAATAGCACTTGGTGCATGTAACAAGCTTTAGATTGTGGGGATCTTGGGGGGGACACATCTGGCGCAAGCGGGTCCTGCAGAGAGAGAATACAATTGAATGCCTGCATTTTTTTCATGTACCACTGTCAATATGGGTTACAATTTGGTGTGAATGGGCAACACCAGCCCCTTGGGTTATACTCACTTTGTTGTAGTCCTAACGGTGTTGTGCCAGCCATTTGGGTTCTGTCATGTTTGGTGTGGGTTATACCAACCACTTGTGGGTTATAGTCACTTCAGTGTAAAGGGTTATGCCAGCAATGTGCTGTAATGATATCAATCCACGCGTTTTTTAATCATATCCTAAGAAATGTCACAGTCATATCTACAAGCCCCAAGCCCAGGGTTTTCATCAGTCTTGGCTCATAAGTATAGGAGTTGTACATGTTGGTGCTGCCCCAGACACTGTGGAATATAAGTGATTGCTCATTGGTTATGCTTTTAATTCTTGTGCATCCAAGATAAAACAAGTTATTAAATTACAGAGTGCACAAATTAATCACATGCATAGTGCTTTGCAGACAATCGTAGGAGACAGGAAGCCAAGTTGCATTTAGACTGAATGATCAGTAAAGTTGTTCACAGTTGAAGGGGATGTAAATGCAAGATTTTTGTGCTGAATCGGCACAGGGGGACTTTTAAATAGTGAAGTAGTTAAGTGGCCAGGGCTTACAATGTGTATGCATATATTTGACAAGTGAATTACGTATCAGTGGGTCTGGTGCAGCACCATGTAAGGACATACTCTATTGGCTAGACTTGATACACATGTGTGTCTTCTTGGACATGATTGGTTGCTTGTTACAAGGTTGGTTCTTGGACTGACCAATAGCAGCTACAATGCCTTTTCACATATCCCTGTGATACATGGCAAGCTTTGGACCTTCTGCTTTACGGGTAACCTTAATTGAGGCCAGCTAGGCACGAGGCACCAACTTTCATATTTTTACTTCGGTCCCAGCTTTTTTTCAGGTGTAAAGGTAATCAGAACATTTGAAAAAAATATGAAAGTTGAGTGGGCCAATGGAGTATGCCAGCGGAGATGACAAACCTGCAGATGATAAAGAGAGACAAGGAGAGAGGAGTGCTCACACTGGGTATATGCTCATACTGGGCATATGCTCACACTGGGTATATGCTCACACTGGGTATATGCTCACATTGTGTTTATGCTTACTGGGTATATGCTCACACTGGGCATATGCTCACTGGGTATATGCTCACTGGGTATATGCTCACTGGGTATATGCTCACACTGGGTATATGCTCACATGGGGTATATGCTCATTGGGTATATGCTCACTGGGTATATGCTCACACTGGGTATATGCTCACACGGGGTATATGCTCACATTGTGTTTATGCTTACTGGGTATATGCTCACACGGGGTATATGCTCATTGGGTATATGCTCACTGGGTATATGCTCATTCTGGGTATATGCTCAAACTGGGTATATACTCACACTGGGTATATGCTGACTGAGTATATGCTCATGCTCGGTATATGCTCACAGTGGGTATATGCACACACTGGGTATATGCTGACTGAGTATATGCTCATGCTCGGTATATGCTCACAGTGGGTATATGCACACACTGGGTATATGCTCACTGAGTATATGCTCACTCTGGGTATATGCTCTCAATCTGATGAGCTGGCACCATGCTCAATGTTGTCTTGTGCAGGGCATATGGACAAAGTTGTACAGAGCAGTAGGACCAGTATCCATAAACAGTAATCCCGTTGGTCCATACTGCAGGATATTAATGCTTATACAATGTTTGAACAATCATATTGCCCTGGGTACCATGTAATGCTGAAGGAGATGGAACAAGGAATGGCTTTTACTTGTGTTTCATGGTGGCTACAATTATTACATTGACTGGGGTGACACCTGGTGGCCAGTCTGGCTGACTGCGGCAAGACTGGCAGCTGATGGTATCTAATATATTGGAAAGTACCCGATGAAACTTTGTATTTTTTTTTAATATAGTAAATTATATTGTAATTGATACTTGATTGAAGTTTAATCCTAATATCATTCAAGAGTTGTACATGAGGTCTTGTACCCTGTGTTTGGGGGAAAGAGGATGGCTGTTCAATGAAGCAGTTTTGATTTGGCCTCTCTTACTATGGTTATGGAAAGGCTTTGGGCTGCAGCTGATCTGTGACCTAGACTGAGTGTGGGTATGTCACAGAGTATATTTAGTGCCATATAACAGAGTACCCCTTACCCTACTACCCCCTCGATGCCACCCCACCCCAGCTACTGTATGATTGGTCTATTTAAGGGGATATTTTAATACCTGCACGAGGGGAAATTAAGTGATAAAAATTATTAAGGGGGAACTTGGCCCAATATGTGGGGTAAGTTGGATCTATAAAATGGGGTAAATTGGTCTGTTTGCCCAGGATAGGGAGTTTCATTATACCCCAATGGCAGTATACAGCTGCAGTGCCCATTGTAATTCAACAGAACTCGCTCATCCTTAATTGCCAAGTGAAAGTAACTACAGAGTATGTAAATAGAATGAACGTTCTTTAGAGTTTTTACCACAGGTACAGCCATCATTGGGCAACAAGATGAAGTGCTTATAAATGTCATATTATAATGAAACAGTTCAGATATAGATTATTCTAGATAAAGATGTACAGAAAGTGTAGATTTTTGTAAAACTCTGTCATTGTGTTTATGTCTGGGTTCTACCTACTTGTAAAAGCTGGCCAGGGTGTGGCCAATACTGACCTCAGGACTTTGGTGGGACCTCATGTCTGCTACATAGTCATATGTGTTATCTTCTCATAGGTTTGACCACTCTCTCATCCTACTGCCCAGTGACCATGTCCTTTGCCTAAACAGCACACCATCATTGTCAAATATGTGCTACATTAATGAGCATCATACCTGTGGATAAATATTGTGGTGTGCTGTGCAGGCAAGCCACCTGCTTCAGTGATACTGTCATTAACTGTGGTACAATTAACAGAGGGTGTTCCCAAAAGTAATTGTCAGAAGTGGGTCATATTTGATACATGTTTGTAGAAGTTCTATTGAATGCTTGTCAGGGTGTACCATTACAAGGGTCTGGATCTGACTGATGCTCATATCCAAGCAAAACAAACTATATGCACGACCCTCATTAGTCCTACCCTTTGAGTGTCTAAAGATTTGATTGGTGGAAGTGAGCCATGTGACAGATTAAGTCCATTGTGATTGGTCTAATTGGAAGTCCCAGTAGTAATGACATCAAATGACATGGAGGCTTCCTATTTTGGTATCTAAGTTTGTATATTATGCATCTGAAATATGTATAATAGATTGGTTGCCATGGTTATAAATGTACAGTTACACCTTAGTCATACTTTGCATCTGCTTCAGATTTTGTCAGTGTTATTTGGAGTACATGAAGCCCATCATGCCAGTATAGCGATGGCTTGCTCATTGACAGCATAGTTATTGTAATAGTGCCCACATGTTTACAAGTAAAATAATTTGATCAGATTGTCAAGTCAGTTTTTAGTGTACAGATAAATGGGTTTCATTTCATGAACTATACACAATCAGGGTACTCATTTTTTTTCCAATGCAGAGTGAAAGTAAATAAAAAACTGCTTAAGGAGCAGATCTGATTTCTATCCTCCCGGAAAGTGGAGATTTCCATTTCCTGTCCAGATATAGGAGCAGGTCTGGTTCTTGTCCTCCAAAGGGAACATTTCCATTATCCTGTCTAGATATTTACTTATAATTTCATACCTATTGTACTTGGCAGTGTTGTTTGAGTACCTTTATACCTGGAATGTCACCTGACTGAGTTGCCATGGTGACAACTGTTGCCATGGTAACAAACAATATGAGAAGAAAAGTCCCAAAACCTATTTTTGTTTAAAAAATGGGGGGTGTGAAAGCGTGTATTTGATAAGCGCACATCACGGGCTGGGTTGTATCACTTCTACCTCAGTCGATGATAATCGCTATCATTCATATATAGCATAAGCATCACCTGCTGTAAGGTCTTCATCATACAGTAGGTGGTATAGGCAGTAAAAGTGTATGTTCCTCTTTGTGGTTTGTAAAAACTATAGGCAAATGCTGGTTCTTCTGCCATTGGGCACACCGTCTGTACATAACATCACCCCTTGCCTCCAAGCATACTGAAGATGGCAGCTCACCACTGCCGTAAAGACTCATCATTATTGGCCAAGGCAGGGGTCATGTTAGTATTAAGTATTTTGTAAATTGGAAGTTGTACAGTTCCATTGGGTATGCCTGGACTAGTGAAAGGAAGGTGATATCCCCAGTTTTGTTGCAAAAAGTGTCCAACTTGCTATGTAGCAAATATGCTTAAAACCATGTAGTCAAACAAATGATGATCAGATCACGAAGATTATTTTTTACCAGTGTAAAAATGTGAAACAATGCTTAAAAGATATATGGGTGGGTTTATCATGTATCAACTACACCTACAGTGATGTAAGCACTTATATGGTGTGGACACGCCCGCCATTTTGATAAGCGATAAAAGACTTTGTCAGTAAAAGAACAGTTGTAATGTGTCGCGATAATGAAAATATTTTGTGCATTATATACAACCCGGAGAATGTGAGCCACTGGCATTGTCTTGTATACATTTAATACATGCCATGTAATAATACAGTTATTACATGTCGCCGATACCAAAGATTTCTGTATGATATGCAAATAAAATGTGCCGCGAAGGCCTCGACCCCAAAAACCTTCAGGGTGAAGTGGGGCTGGCTTGTTACATACACACTGTATACGGAAATTTCATCTTTCAAGAGATGTCACTCAAAAAATCTCATGTGCAATTTTTATTATCAAGTTAATTATTTTTAGATTGATAAGGACATGTTTTGGTAAGGATGACCCTTCATTATTATTGTACATGGTGTGTTGTACATTGTACACAGACAGCTATCTGATCAACAATATATGGCATTTCTATAAATATAATAGCTGTGTTTGCTTGTCTTTTCTTGCGTTCTGTTTTATCACCAATGATGGATGTTCATTTCTCTACTGAGTGCCACACTGCCATCTGGTGGCAGTGTGTGATACTCCAAGACTAAGTGCTTTGAATAGGCAAACTGGGAGTCAGCATTCAGCTTCAATGCATCAGAAAGCAAGAGAAGTGAAATTTCAGGCTGAAGTGGGTTGGACAACAGGAGAAGGTTAAGGCTTACATAGATTTGGCAAAATGAAAGTTTTGGCTTATGTGGATTGGGAAACTTTGAAGTTTGGGCTTGAGTGGATTCATAACCCAGGGAAATGAAAGTGAAACTTACATGGACCCCAGAGAAGTGAAAGTTAATAGGCAGAGTTGAAGGGGAATGACAGGTGAAAGCCAAGGCCTGAGTAGTTGGACAAAGGAAAGTTTAGGAGCTAGCAGATGGAAAAATGAAAGTTAGCACTGATTCCTATGTAAAGAAGAAATAAAAAAGTTAAAAGGCATAGTCAATGAGAAGTAAAAGCAAAGACATTAACGGATGAAGCAACGCAAAGAGGATTGAAAGTTCAGGCACCAATGCATCAGGAAAGTGAAGAAATAAAGATTAAGGCACCAGCAAATGGAGAAATGAAAGTTCAGGTGCCAATATATAGAGAAGGGAAAGTTCGAAGTCTAGTGAATGAAGAAATGAGGGGAACTATAGGATTTAAAGTGAAAGTAAAGACACCAGTGGCTTGAGGAACGACAGAACTGAAGGTTTAGGGAGTAGCAGACAGAGAAACTAAAATAGCGAGAGTTGAGGCACCAGGGGACAAAAAAATGAAAGCGTAGGTACAAGTGGATCGACAAATAAAATTTGACACTAATTTGTACAGAGGTTAGAACCAAATTGGAAAGTGAAAGTTTAGGCACTGGTGGACAGACCAACTGAAGAAATGAAAGTCCTGGCACTGGTTGATGGAGAAATGAAAGCAGATACTGATTGATGGAGAAGTAAAGGTTTCGGTACGAATGGATGGAGAAAAAGGCTCTGACACTGATGGCTGGATGAATGGATGGTCTGGCACCATGAATGCAAAACTGAGAGAATAGAATAGGATGGGGAAGTGAAAATTTAGACACTGCTGGCTGGAGGACTACTGGATGGCAGACACTGGGGAAATAACAGTTTTGGTGCCAACCGGTTGGGAAACTGGAGAAAAAGGTTGAATGCAAAAGAATGAAGAACTAAACCTTTAGGCACTGGTGGATGGAGAAAGGAAAGGAGAGAAAAAGTCAGCAATAGTGGATGAAAGTTTTTGCCCAATGGATGGAAAATTGAAAGTAGGCAGTTTTGAATGGGAAAGTGAAAAGTCGGACACGGTCGGAGAAATGAGATGTCTCCGCACCAGTGGATGGAGCAGACAGGGAAAGCAAAAGTGAAAGCATGATTGGGTGGAGAAATTGAAGTTTAGGTTCTGATGTATGGAGAAGTGAAACAATAGGCATCAGTGGATGGAAAAATGAAAGTTTAGAAAAAAATGGCACTAATGTGAAACAATAGGCATCAGTGGATGGAAAAATGAAAGTTTAGAAAAAAAATGGCACTAATGGATGGGGAAATGAAATTTTAGCCCTTAGTGGACAGAGAAATTAAAGTTTTAATATAATGGATTGAAAAATGAAAGTAGGCCCTATAGGATCAGGGATATAGAAATAAAATGCACAATTGAATGGAGAAATGAGAGCTTGGATATTATGTATGGAAAGAGAAAACTGAAGGTGCCTGGTGGAGAAGTCAATTGCAGCAGGAGTGAATGGTGAAATGAAAGCCACTGCAGAATTGGAAAATGAAAGCAAAGACAACAGTGGTGAGGAACTGAAAGTTTAGTGGGTATCCGATGGAGAAACTAGAAAAAGTGAAAGTCAAGGCACCAGTGGACAAAGAAATAAACGTTAGGGTGCTTCTATATGGAGAAGTTAAGGTGTAGGCACTAGTCGATCCAGAAATGAAGTTTGAAGTTTGACACTGATTTATGGAGAGGTTAAAGTCAAACGTGTGGAACCAAATAGCATGAGAAGTGAAAGTTTAGGCACAAACCGAGTTCAGTATTCTATATCAAATCTGAAAGGCAACACAAAACCTAAGCCCTAAGATCATTATATCAAAGTAGGTCTACCTTGTTTAGATGGATACAAATGAACAGCAGCATGACAAACATGCATGTTAATCTGGTTGGTGAATGCAGGTACTGTGGGATGAGAAGGGACATGTTAGGCATGGGTTGATGGAGAAATGAAACTTTAGGCACGAGTAGGTTGAAATTTGATAAAGGAACGTTTAGGCATTAGTAATAAAAAAAAAAAAACAGAAAAGAAAGTTTAGGCAGTGGATGGAGAAACTGGGGACAAAAAAGTTAAAACACCAGTGGAAGTGAAAGATGCGGTATTAATGTATGGAGAAGTGAAACTGGCGATTGAAGAAATTTGAAAAGTGAATGGTTTGGCACTATTGGATGGATAAGTAAAAGTTCAGGCACTAGTGGATGGGAAATTTATAATTATTTCCATACTTGTTACTAATTCTTACCTATCCACTACATTTGGTATGATCTCTTTCAGATCATATCCAGTCCAAAATTTTATCCCACCTGAAAACAACTCCCTACAAATTCCTCTGGACTCGAGGCAAACAGCACCCTATAGCTGTTGACCCCTGTATCCATTACTTGACCACCGGTATTGGCCAATCACATCAGTTCTCACAAAGGACTAGCCTCGGAATGATCTGATGCAGGGTCAGCTGGGTGGGCTTACATGTATGTGTAGTTGATCAGAAATATTACTAACACTTATGAAAATTATAATGAATTTCCCAGATTTGTATCCTGATATATTAGCTATCCAGTGCATTTTTTTAGATGTGCCATCAGAGTGGAGCACGGAGAACATTCCAACTCCAGCAGTCATGTTCACAAAGAGTTTTAATCTGATAAGAAGTTTAGGATCAAAATTAAAATGAAATTGTTTTGATCCAACATTACTTAATCTTGGGTTGCATGAACAATCTTAGTGTGAACCAATATCTTTTATGGTGATATTACAAAGCATATGATTAACATTTCAGGATTATGGCTTACTGTTAATTTGATCCAGATTTTGATCTAGCTAAAAATATAAAGGACTGGATTAAACTAGGATTAATTTAATTGTTAGTGTTGTAGTCCAGAACACAGTGTGTTTATTCCTGAAAATTTTAATTGACATATTAGGCCAAGGATGAGGGAGTTCTGGGTCAAAGGTGCACCAATTTAATTTTAGGATCAAATTCAGGATCAGATCAAATTCTTTGTGAATATGACCAGGGGGCAGAAGAATTGTGCTTTAAAAATAAATTTCATCCAGAAAAACAAATCCCCTAAAAGGACATAAGTAAGTGCATTGATAAGATAAACTAGCCCAGGAGGGAAAATATAGCCAGATGAATACAGAGTTAAAAATGGCTTACACATTGAGGGTGTAGGTGTGCTCTTAATTGCAACAAATTATCCTTCAATATAGGAAATATCCCTCAAATATCAATTGGAGAAAGCATTGTGTGACCTCCACTGTGATGCCAATATTATATTGCTAAAATGACCTGCCTTAGCGCATCCCAGACAGAGGTGATGGCCCTGAACTGGCTAGTGTAGGCCAGACAGAGGTGATGGTCCTGAACTGGCTAGTGTAGGCCAGAGCGAGGTGATGGTCCTGAACTGGCTAGTGTAGGCCAGACCGAGGTGATGGCCCTGAACTGGCTTGTGTAGGCCAGACCGAGGTGATGGTCCTGAACTGGCTAGTGTAGGCCAGAGCGAGGTGATGGTCCTGAACTGGCTAGTGTAGGCCAGACTGAGGTGATGGCCCTGAACTGGCTAGTGTAGGCCAGACCGAGGTGATGGCCCTGAATTGGCTAGTGTAGGCCAGACAGAGGTGATGGCCCTGAATTGGCTAGTGTAGGCCAGACGGGGGTGATGGCCCTGAACTGGCTTGTGTAGGCCAGACAGAGGTGATGGTCCTGAACTGGCTTGTGTAGGCCAGACAGAGGTGATGGTCCTGAACTGGCTAGTGTAGGCCAGAGCGAGGTGATGGTCCTGAACTGGCAAGTGTAGGCCAGACTGAGGTGATGGCCCTGAACTGGCTAGTGTAGGCCAGACCGAGGTGATGGCCCTGAATTGGCTAGTGTAGGCCAGACAGAGGTGATGGCCCTGAACTGGCTTGTGTAGGCCAGACAGAGGTGATGGTCCTGAACTGGCTTGTGTAGGCCAGACAGAGGTGATGGTCCTGAACTGGCTTGTGTAGGCCAGTGAAAACCACTAATAAATTTCATCGGGGGAATATGTTGTGTCTCACTCTTATGTCCATAAAAAAGCTCTTAATTAGCCAAGAAAGTACGATGCTGGAGTCAACGCTAGTGCCTTTCATGTTCAAGGAGGACCATATCACAGAACTTTATCCTGATATCATATGAACCTCCCTGCTTGGTCAAATAGGTACATTAAAAAGTTTGCTATGTCCTGAATGGAAGCTTTCCAGGGGTTATTTTCGAGACCTTGATCCACATGGACTCGTACACTTTCAGGGAAGTGGCATGAAGCTTGCCTCTGAAAACATGCACAGCAGAATCCAATATCTGCAAAGGTCTTTGTAACAGTCTCCAAACATGCAGATGAAGTATGGCTAGATTCTGCTGCAATGTGGCAGATCTGGGTTGTTGCAGCAGCATCAGCCAGGTCGGGAAAGCTCAAGGGGGCTCTAGGCTGAGCCCCAGAATCTCCACAATCCATGGGCCAGCAAGAAGTGATCAAGATTTGTGCCACCTTCTCCTGTACTTTCCCCAAGACTGGCAGAATCGGGAAGGCAGACGATAGGCATAAGCGGACATATTGTCCCAGCTTATGGAGAGGCTGTCTACAATCTCACCCAGCTTGATCGTCCTGTACTGGAGTGACACAAGTTGGTAACTTGTAGGTGTCTCTCATATCAAACAGGTCTTTGTGAGGGGTACCCCAAAGATCCCATAAAGACCTGACAATCTTTGGGTGTAGACACGATTCTGTGTTGACTGCTTGGAGCTGGACAGATAGTAGATTGACCTTCCCCTACATCTACACAACATAGCTTATACCCCTGAGTGCACACCAGTGCAGAGACATCTCAGTTAACTGTAGCAAGGATGCTACCCTAGTCCTCACTGTTTGTTTACATATGGGACCACTGTCTGATTTTCCTGAGGGGACAAGGGCATGTTTCTATAGCAGATCCTGCTGAAATTTCTCCAACATCAGGCAAATTGCTTCTACTTCCAGCCAAGTGGGTGGTACAAACCTGTAATAAGGAGGCCATACTTGCGATAGTCTTGGAACTCATGTGAGCCCCCACCCATGAAGTGACGTGTCTGTGTAAATAAGTTCATGCAGACAGAAGGCATTAGTGTCTGAGACAGAAAGCATCAGTGTCTTGGACAGAAAGCATTAGTGTCTCGGACAGAAAGCATTAGTGCCTCAGACAGAAAGCATAAGTGTCTCAGACAGAAAGCATTACTGTCTAGGACAGAAAGCATTAGTGTCTCGGTCAAAAAGCATTAGTGTCTGGGACAGAAAGCATTAGTGTCTGGGACAGAAAGCATTTGTGTCTCAGACAGAAAGCATTAGTGTCTGGAACAGAAGCATTAGTGCCTGGGACAGAAAGCATTAGTGTCTCAGACAGAAAGCATTAGTGTTTGACCATGCATTACCTTGTCCCTGCTGCACCACAACAGCAATTGATGGGCTTTGTTTGAGATTTTTATGAGTTGTTGCCAGGAGGTCCTACACCATGAGTGCAGGAATGCTTGCTGTACCCATCTGTGGTGAAGCATCCTCAGGGACACTGAAAGTCAGCACTTTAAGGTGCTTATCAGACCATCAAATGCAAACTCTTGGAAAGGTTCTAGATTTGGCTTAGACAAATTCAAGGGGGGGGGGGGGTAAATCAAGGCAGATAGGAAAATAATGAGAGCTGTATTGGTCTGGAAACCATCATGTGAGAGTGAAAAAATCATTAAGTCATTCAAGTACACGTGGATGCACACACCCCAATGATGCATGTAATCTGCAACCACATTCATTATTCTGGTGAACTCCTGTGGTGCCTGAGTAAGGCTGAATGGAAGTGCAAGAAACTGATAACCACTCACTTTATCATGAACCTCAAATAAATCTGACTGGATTCGGCACTAAAAAATGTAGAAATATGCATCTTTAAGGTCCATAGAGGTTGTCTAATTGCCTGGATGAACTGCAACCACTATGGAAGTTGGGGTCTCCATTTTGAACATCTCCTTTTGGAGAAAGGTATTGAGTGCCCCCCCCCCCCCCTGCCATCTTTCTGGAACTAGATATAAGCAGCCTTAAAACGCCAGTGACCATGGTTTTAACACTTTCTCTACTACCCCTTTTGCAATAAGGAACTCACTACTACTTCTAAGTTCTCTAATGTACCTGTACTTCATGAAATGGGAAAGTGAACAGGTGAGTTTGCCAGCAGAAGTGGACCTTACCCTGTCACAGTAAGAGAGTAACCAGCACTAACCAGACTTAAAATATATTACTGATCTGCAGTGTATCACTGCTATCTGTGTGCATTGTGTAACAACCTGGCTTCCACTTGCTGGGGCTTCTGGGTGCTGGGTTTGAGTGGTGTAGTGTACAACCAGGGCACACCATCAGACACACAAGAAGAACTCCCCAGTTGTGAAACTGGTTGTGTTTTCTGATCTTTATGATAAATACCTCATTGGCTGTGTTGTGTAGTGGGCTGTGTTATCTGCCTCATAGTTATAAAGGAGGTAGAGTTCCTTGTAATGTTCCAGATTCATAAATATCACGAAAATGTTGTAGGCCTATTTTCTTCTTTGGCAGTCAACTCAGCAGACTGACAGAGGAGAACCAAAAGTGGCATGCCAGCCACATCTCTTTTCAATTTTCGACACAAGTGATAAATTTTGTGTTTTCAGTGGTTAGGCCTGTGTGTTTTGGAAAAAAAAATTAGTCGGTAAATGGTGAAGAATCTACTTCAAAGGTTGAGAGGACTGGTTTAAACCAGTAGTTGCCTTTTATGAGTGAATGCCTGTCTAAAGTCAGGAGTGAAAGTTATGTCTTCACGTTGGTATTGGAAGATGAATGTTGATGTGAAGGTTACTCTTGATTTGCTGCTTGTTGCTGTTTGTGACTCTCATTGTATGGTTGAAATTTGCAAATATGGTCATGCTTTTTTTTCAGAACTATTGGGTAGCCCGGGTTTGATTCTTGGCTGGGAAGCAAGTGGAAACAGTTCCTACCACTCTGACTGTGCACAATAGTTTTCTCTGAGTCCTTCGGTTTCCTCCACCAAACAAGTAGGTAGGGAAATATATGCCACCATCTGTGCCATAGAGAGTGATTAATCTAGGCTGGGCTAGTTTGGAATCCCTGTAAAAAACATGGGTCTATATCTGTTTTGGGAACAGCTCTGACAGGTTAAAATCATGTCAGCAGCTAACTGTGAAGGACTGCTGTTGTCCTGACATCGCCATGGTCTGCTCCTTGTTCCTCTAATAACTGAGACATCAGGTTGGGAGCTGAGGGCTGCAACTTCTTTGGTGATCCCAGATCTCAGACCCGGAAGTGGTTATGGAGTCATATGGAAACCCCTCCCAATCCTTCACATTGGAGTCACTGTGCTTTCTGTTCCCCATGTGAAGGCAAGCATCTCGCTAACAGTCTCCCCAGCTGATGTGCTTGGGCAGAGCAATGGGTGCATGAGCTGCTGTTGTCTGAGTGCTTAGACTCTCTGTGGAAGAAACAGGTTTCCCATGGATGAGAACTCCTTGTCCCCTTCTGCCTCTTCCTGATCAGATGGCATGGATGAGAGAGACCATGGTCACTCCAGCCAGCTGAAATTTGCCTCCAGGGATATCTGCTGTCCCGGCAGTGATGCCACTGTAGATAATATCGTGTCCTGGAGATCAGCTCGTTAAACCACCTGGGGTGGGTGGCCTAAGCCCACCGTCCCTATCTGCTCGATACAGAGGGTCAATGGCAGTGTCTGTTGGCTGTAAGGTAGGAGCTTGTGCTACTGGTTTTACCTGAACTGTGTCTCTGGTAAGCTTGATGTCTTCCTCACAACTGCTGAGTCAATCCCCATAGTGGGCAAAGGTGTACTATGATGCTTCCTTCTCAGTGACAATGGCAGGGGCATATGTGGAGCATCTCACTAAGGTAGGGTGTCCTTGGCCAGTGAGGAAACTGGATTAAAGAGCAAGCTACCATATAATGCCCATAATGAACTGAAGTGAGGTTTCATCCATACTAGGGGCCGCCAGAAATGCAGTTGGAGCCCTGATTAGTGCTGGAGAATGTGGCAAGGATCAGGTAGCTGTTGGTAATGTGTCCAACGCTGGTGAAGTTGACAGACTGGCAATCGTGTCCATTGCCCTGCCAGCACCAGAGGTTGAGATTATTAGCTTTGATGATAGCTTCACCTCCTGGCCTGTTTCTTTTTGTGTTCTTCTCCAATTTGGGTCTGCTTTGAGAGTATTCTAGGGGCCAGTCCTTGCAAAAACTGCAAGGATTTTGTCTGGGGCATCTGATCCCTAAAATGCACTCCCAGAAACTTTAATTTAATAGTCAGCAACCCGCTGCCAGTATACTAGGGGGCAGTCCTTGCAAAAACTGCAAGGGTTGTGTCTGGAGCATCTAATCCCTATAATACACCCCCAGAAACTTTGGTTGAATAGTCACAAGATAGAATGTCAATTTTTTCTCCAAAGGAGAAAAAACGGTAGATCTGCACTACTTTGCTTCATCATCACATATGAGGCACTGACCTGTTTATTCCACTATAAACTGGAAATGAATAAGGACCCAGGCCTACTTGACTGAGAAGTTTGTAACAGTTGATCAGGTTTTTTTCTTTCAAAGCTTTACGCAATTTATGCTGAGAATATTCCAGGATTGTTTCTGGAAAGACATTCTTCAAAGCAAATTATAAGTACACCCAGGCTTATGACGTGGAACTTGGAATGAGAAAATATGTCAACATGCACCAAAGCCAATCCGCTCCATTGTTTATTTGTTCATTTGGATCACTTTAATGTAATAAAAGGCTGTGAAATATGCTTGATGTTTTTCCACTGATGATTCATTTATAAAGTCATTGTTGAAGGATAGAGTTTTTAAAATGATGAATCTAAGATGAAAGCATTTATGCTATTATGTTCGATTCGAATGTAGCTGTTGTTTGCATAAAAAGTGTAAGGGTGACAGGTTCACTACATGACAAGGCCTAACCCCGCCTTGGTGGGGGACAGGTCTGAGGATGTAGTGACTCATTTGGCTTTACAGACCTGAATACAAGTGTGACTTAGTCTTAGGGCTGTCTTGGCCAATATTAAGGATGACTATATAAGTATTTGGATACAATTTTAAGCCCTGACATCACCCTTGTAATTTGTATTTGGAAGCTTGTAACCTATGTACAAGTTTAAGATGTTTTCATCTAAAAACGCAGATTTGCCGATTTTCCTTGTGTTTCAATTATGGACAAATTATGTGCATAGATACATCAATGTTTTCTGGTTATGTCCCAAGGTTCAGGTGTCTTTAAAGGGAATATTTAGAGACGTACAACAATGGAACTGCAACTTTTTCGGTGGGTTCAGACAAAACTGGAGATGGTAGGGTTTATTGCTTTTGATCTGAATTAAAATAGACATGTATTTGGAAGCATTAACATGGACACATCGTATTTTGGAAGCATCAGCATGGACACGTCGCATTTGATGTATTAACATGGCCATATCGTATTTTGGAAGTATTAACATGGGCACATCATAATTAGATGTATCAACATGGATGTGTCCTATTTGGATGTATTAACATGGGCACGTCATATTTTGGAAGCATTGACATGAACACATCGTATTTGGAAGCATTAACATGGCCACATTGTATTTCGATGTGTTAAAATTGGTTATAGATAGGCCTGCGTCGTATTTATAGGCATTGGTATGGAAAAGTATTTGGAATGTGATACTAAAATAACAGTGACATATTATTGCAATAAGCATGGGTCCACATGAAAAACAGTTTTTGGATAGTACCATCTGCCAAATTAAAGGCCTGCCTTAAGCAGAAACTGCCAATGTCATAGAAAATGAGTTGTCACTGTTTTTATTTCACATATATATGTCCGTTATGTAAAAGGTAAATTGCAGCACAATGAATGAAGTTACGCAGGGTCAAGAAATTAACAAAACTACACAAGTGTGAGTGTCTGGCCATAAATTCTGCATGGCACAAGAGTACTCATGGAGCCAAAGGAGCAGATACATGAGGTGTAGCCCGTCGAAGGAGGGCTACCGAGTGTATCCTTCTGCTCCACTGGTAGGCCAGCTTCATGCAGAATCAGCCAGGCACTTTCACGAGTGTTAATCTATATTTATCCTATGTATTTGTTGTTCGGATTAGCCACAATTTGAAATAGAAACTTACATTCTATTGACAAATGAAGTTTTCATCATGTTATGACAAAATAGTTCGATGTGGTGTGGATTGATTGCTTGCACAGCATGAGAGTGTGGCTTGGCAATAAATTATGCACGGTACAAAATGGCGAGTCTACAGCTGCTCAGGACTATACGTTCATGGAATAAAACTTCGTGGAATAGATCCGAAACAGTGGCAACCCAGAAATGAGCCAAAATTTTCAACCTCAATTTAAGATACATAAGTAGCATAAGATGAACCCAAATGAAATGAAAGTTGGAACCCTTTAAAGATAACTGCCGATGTGACTTTTTTCCATACTAATAGGTCACAGGACATACAGTAACAAATTCAACTTCATAGTGCTGAAGGTTAGCTAATCCTTGTTGTTATTATTATTATTATCATCATCATCATCATCATCATCATCATCATCATTATTATTATTATTATTATTATTATTATTATTATTATTATTATTATTATTATTATTATTATTATTATTATCATTATTATTATTTTGCTTTATTCTAAACAAAAGCAACACAAGTAGCTAGGCAGTAAAAACTGTCCGTGTTGATACTGCACAAAGGTGGTCGGAATATTGTGTGTACAGGTCCAATCAGGAAATTCTTTTATGTGAAAGTGACACTTAAAAAGTTAAACCATCGCCTACATGACTAGGTACACGCGACCAAATTGTCTCGACTGACACCCTTAACAAGCATAAATATTAGATTCACATGGAACTTAAACTTATCATTGCCTTTGGTTCAAATTTGATCCAGAAATTGGCATTAACGTACTCATATCCCATACCCTACTCACAAAGTAGCATTTGCATACCCAGGGCTCATACTTTATTCCAAAACTGGCATTTATATACCCGGACCTTATACCTTATTCCAAAAAGTGGCATTTATATACCCGGACCTTATACCTTATTCCAAAAAGTGGCATTTATATACCCAAACCTTCCACATAAGCCCCAAAATCGGCCCTTTTAGGGGACAAACTGTGAACAAAATTCGTTGATATAATAATCCCAGTGACGCAATGTTGTAATCTGGCCTCACTGCATGCAAACTGTACACACCAGTGTATCACCAGCAATGCATTTTCCTATGTGGGGTTCATCGCCTTTTCATTTCCACATAACAAATAAATAAACAGAAAAATCAACTAACTGACTAAGTAAATCAGCCATATCTGATTAATTCTGTGTTTGGCTTTACATACCAAGTTTATGACAGCAAACACTGGAGGAAAAACCAGACAGAATATGGCAATTATGAAAATAACATTCTCTTAAAGGATGCGGTAAGCAGTTTTCTTTTAAGCACTGATTCAGGTTGCTGACCCCCTAAATAGGGGTCAAAAACCATTAGTTCAAAATATGTTATAGATAGAGTACTTGACATTTATGCCAGCTACGGTGATGCTTTTGCCGTAACATGCAACAAGGAATAACCGTAGGTACCATAATGGCAAAATATGTTCCTCTTCCCAAACTGGCAACTTAGAGAAATAGTTTGAAAGGTCATCGTCCTGTTTGAAAAGTCATTTTTTGAAGGGTCATTGTCCTGTTTGAGAGGTTATTGTCTTGTTTGAAAGGTCATGGGCCTATTGAAAGGCAACTGTCCTGTTTTCCAAACACGCACTGACCTTGTCATATGAAAGTTAGGAATAAATGTTCTTTATTTCCACCAATGTTAGTAACTTCATTGGAGGCCGGTTGTCACCATTGCATGGGGCAAGGTCGGGTATTTTGGCGTTAATTACTATGCATGCTGTATACAAAAAATGCTTGAAAGTTAAAATTATGAAACACCGGGAAAAGAACCACAAAAATGGCATTAATAATTTAAACAAACATTGTTGAAACTTCAAAAGCAAAAAGGACGACTAAAGCATAAAATGCGAAACAACTTGGAAAATACTACACCTGAAAAAAATGAGAGAGTATTTGCTGATATTAGCTTGAAGGTACTTAATCATGTGATAACATCACCTGTTCCTCATTCCTGGGGTGTGTAAAAGAACATGGGGTAGATTTAGTCTGGCACTGGGAAAGCATGGTCAATGCATTAACGCTTGCATTTTTGGAGACAGTACTTTGACTACATAAAAAATCTAACTGCATAATTGTACAAAACTTGTGTTGTAAACTACTTTGATACCATCAAGTGCAGCATATTTTCTAAAAAATTAAGATATATTTGTTCATCCTTAGGTTGTGAATTGCACTTGAGGAGGCACTGGCCCTTCCATTATCCTTTATGCCCAGATAAGGCACGCCTGCTCTCTCTCTCTCTCTCTCTCTCTCTCGCTCTCTCTGTCTCTCCCTCTCTCTGTCTCTCCCTCACTCTCTCTGTCTTTCTCTCACTTTTTCTCGCTCTTTTTCTCTCTCTCTCTCTCTCTCTCTCTCTCTCTCTCTCTCTCTCTCTCTCTCTCTCTCTCTCTCTCGTATAGATCAATAGTTCTCCTTGTGGGCACCTGGACAGATTTGCAAACTACAAATCTATCTTTAGTTGACACTTGTGCCTCTTTCGTCCTGCAAGGTATACAGGTCACTGCTAAAGCTGAGGTTTGCTGCTAAACATAGATTATACTGGCTGAGTAAAGTTTTAGAGCTTCGCCTTGTGACCTTTAGATGGACAGGTGCCTACTTTCATTTGTACCTCTCAGGCATGAGGCTGTGCAATTTCCTGGGATCAAATGCATCATCCTATACATACATCCAGGGTACAATAGATGGAGCAACTTTCAAGCATGCGTATTTGGTTAGAAATAAAATATCACATTATATCAGTTGCCACTAATAGACTTTGCGGTATTCCTATGGCACTTGGAGAAGGGGGGGGGGGGTTACCGGTCACACAAAAATAATATGAAGTTCATTCAAGTCTACCTTAAATATTCATGCAAATATATCAGAATTTCCTACTTGTTCAGGTTATTTCAACAAAGCAGCCATCTTTATTTGTGGTATCCAGGTACAGCTTTTATTCTAGATCACTTTTAATTTGTCAGATTCTTCTATTTTCCCATATTATGTTTATCAAACAGCATTTTTTTTTATATTTGCAAATCAAGTTTCAGTTTATTGATGCATATCATGTGTCAGCATGCAACTTGTTCTCAGTCAAAATTACAAAAATAGCACGTGTTGCAAATATTGTCGGCTTCTCTCTCTCTCTCTCTCTCTCTCTCTCTCTCTC